>DWKL01004926.1:0-10247 GCA_018249415.1 Phareas burnsi
TAAAATAAATGTAGCGCGCGGCGCCCCGCGCCTAGCGGGATAGATAGTAACAGGTATAGACATAACAGGTGGTAGGTGGTAGAACTATAGGTAGTTCGTCCCGGGGATGTACCACCGCCGCCTTCAAAATCCACCCTGGAGCAGTTGTTGTGTTTCGGCTGGAGAGGTGCGGTTGCCGGACACTTACAGCGAGGCGACCATCATAGTCATCAAGAGTAGTGACGCATCTACATACGACTTCAGATAGAACTTCGGTTTTGTTTGAGTTATATGTGGATGTCCATGGGCGGCAGTGACTACTTAACATCAGGTAGCATGCACGCTCGTTTTCTACTCTTCAAACATAAAAAACAAGTGCTTAGATCGTAACCAATCAACGAAGTTAAGCAACGTCGGGCGCGGTCGGCAGTTGGATGGGTGACCGCTAGTGACTAAATTTCACGCACGCTTCCAAGCTTCGGAGGGCACGTAAAGCTGTCAATCCCGGTTGCTATGATTGGTTAGCAGTCGTTAAATCTAGTCAGAGGCCTTCTGAGCAGTTTGACACGGGTTAGCAACCGGTATCTCCAGCAATCCGCATTGGAGCAGCGTTGTAGAGTATGTCCCCAGAAGTGTGTGGGGAGAGACTTGTGCCCAGCAATGGGACATAAAATTGGAATGAAGTTTAATCGATACACAGAATGCCTCCAATATATCCATCGACCAGTCAAGTTTAACTATACATACCCTTGGAGTAATCCAAAATTTAATCAAACTCCTTGGGGCGCTCCTGATGTAGGATTAAAATGGATTAGCTCTATGTTGTAACTTTCGTATGTCCAAAATAAACCTTATTGTAAGAGGCATAAGAGGTAATTTTGAGCTCCGTTCGCTTCTGGTTCCCATATGTTTGCAGGCACCTTTAAATGTCGGTTTCATTTCAAATTTTATGGTTATAGGAATTAAGAATATTTTTGACAAGTTTCCTCGTATGTAGAGTAGGGTTAACTTAGTATAACAAATCGGCACTTTGTCAGCATGGTAGAACTTTAGCCTATCCCTTCTCATTCTGAGAGGCTACCCGTGCTCAGCAGTGGGATATTAATGGGTTGATAATGTTGTATCTTCATCATGGTGGGTTTCTCAAGATGTTTTCCTTCACCGTTAAAACAAGTGATAATTAATTTCTAATATGGCACATAACTTCGAAAATCAGAGGTGCGTTCAGGATTCGAACCCCGGACGCCAAGTGTGAGAGGCCGGAAACTTAACCACTAAGCTATCACTGCTTGTATGTTGTGCTTTACTGCTCTTCAAACCTATATTGGCGTTATATTCCTGCTATGTGGCCTAAGACTCTGGGTCTTCAAGAGGGTACATGTTCATTGATGCCGCCAAAAATGAACCCTTAACATTCTAGATTCAAATTTCAAGACGATGTAAATGTTGGATGCAAGCTACCCCTGCATAGCTTGCAGACCGCCAGCGTGTGAAGCCGGAATCCTACCCCTAGACTTTAATTGCTTAATACAAATACAACAAAACGGGGCGAACTCGAGCCTTCGAAAGTCATAAAAGTGACAAAAACAGAGCCAAAGAAATGTCCTTTTACAAAACCTAAGATTAGTCGGTAACGGTCGAATTGTGGTCGCCCTTATTTAGTAATACTAACAGAATCCGTACCCTATGTCTTGATGTTAAGGTTTGTATTGTTTTGTCACGGATCAGGAACTCTGAACATAGGACGGGCTCGAACAATTGTTGTGTCGTGTAACTCGTTTTTCTACACCACCCGGATACCAGATATCTTTATATGGCGCCTTTGATGATCCACGTCTTTCTGATATTGAACTAACAGACGGTTATGTCTTCACTTGTGAAACCTGGTTTTTAACCGACAACAGTGATTCAGAAGAATTTTTTTAATATTTTTAATATAAAAATAACGAATGTTAATAGAATAAAAAAAAACGCAATAGACAATAGAGTGAAGTGAATATAAATCAAATGATAAAATAAAAATTTGCAGTAATATTTATGGCATAAAGAAAATATGTAGGAGTTTTAAAACATATATTTTAGACGCCTTACGCACTTGTCACGCCCTAAAATTATTAGGAAATGATTATTGAATAGTAAATGAATCTTATTATTTTGCCTATATATACAATGAAAGGCGTCAAATGAAAGTGTGAACATAACGCGACACAAATTAATATGACGCGGTTTCCGTTATATACTATATATTTCAGAATTTACGTGGTCAGTCAGAATTTTGTTATAAAATATCAATACACATTAGATATGGAGACAAGATTCAGACAATTCCTTCACAAGCCATTCTCCACCCGGATATTTCGATATCCCTGACCTTTATTTTTCAGCTTTTTGCTGTATCTATTTCGACTGTTACAGCAAAAAGCTGAAAAACAAAGGTCACCGTGACTCGGTATATTGGTGTGATCACCTATAAACCGTCACAACAAAACTATATTTTGATACACATACAAAATAATAACAGAACAAAGTTATAAACCAGTAAAAGTTGATCCGCAGTATCGTTAATACGTTTCGTTGCAACAAACGGATATCTACACGCGTCATAGCGGTACAAATCTTGCTAGCTACAGACCGAACGCACCACTCCACACCGTGCCCTCCACGTGCAAGCTCCAGTTTTTGTTAGGACCGCACCGCAGGTAGGACTGACAAAAAAACCCTTTGAAAAACCAGACTGCTTTCTCTCCGAGGGGGTACAATGTTCATTGGTGCAATCAAAATCCAACCCTAAATATAACACCCTAGATTCAAATTTGAAGACTACGCAGACACCATGATGCAAGCTACGCAGGGGTCCAATGACACGCAAGAGTTTTTTACGCGATTATATTTGAGTTACAGTTAATTGGTTTTATTGAGGTTCTTGCAACTTATCGATCGCGACATTGTCTTTCTATACAAATAAATAGTACTAAAATTATTGTCTACAATTTAAAAATATATACGTATAGATAAAAATTAAAACTTAAAAAAATATTAAAAAATTTTGTCCGTTTATACAAATGGACAAAATTTTTCCTAAATGCGTTCCGCCATTTTGAACAATAATTGATACGAATCAATGTCCAAAATAGTCGAACGCATTTAGGATTTTCGTGTAGTGTTTTACAGGCCAGTTGTTACTCCAAAGATATTCGGTTTTACTAAAAAAAAAAATAACGTAGACTTACCCGCGGTCGGATTCGGGGGGAGTCGTTAATATTAAAAGAAAATAAAAACCATTCGACAAGTTCGCACGCAAACACGTCGCTGGCAATTGCTAAAATTTAACAGTGTTCGGAACATTGATGGAAACAAGTCACGAATTCACATTTAGCTCCAGTTTTAGTTGGTAATGAATTTAGAAACGCAATCTGAGTTTGAGCCAACATTTTCTTTAGAGCGGTTTTCATTCGAGTTTCAAAAATTTCGACTCTGTATCGTGATAGTAATAGTTATTTCATATCGGCCACACTTACAGCGAAGCGACCATCTTAGTTCTCAAGAGTAGTGACGCACATATGTACGATCTCTTATAGAACTTCAGTTTTATTTGAGGTTAGATTTGTGTGTCCATGGGCAGCAGTGACCACTTAACATCAGGTTACCTGCACCTTCGTTCGCAATGCTTCGAACATCAAAAAATATAATATATTTTTTCCTCGACAGCAGTTTTAAACTTGACAATTTGAATAATCTTAACACATTGACAGCGGCAAATCCACCTGTCGTGTCCTACTGTCCGCGCCACCCGTGCGGCTCGCACGCATACGGTGTGTGCCGACACACTGGAACACGGCTGTAGCGTTACGCGCCGCACGGGTTGATCGTTTCGAACATTAGCGCCGCAGTCAATGTGTTAAGTATAAACACAAAATAGACCGATTAATCAATAAAAGAAGCTAGGCAATAACATAAATCAACGCACAAAGAACTCTTGTTTTTGCCAATGCACATACGAACACAAAGCTCTGCAATTTCTTTGTAATCAATCATCATTCAACGTGGCAATTCGCAGAATCATTAGGCGTAATTTAGTATGTTAAAAATCAAAAAGATTTGTCGACCGCAGAAGCCGCAGATGCGAACGTTCCTGACGTCAATGTTTCGACTTCCATTAGGAGTTACTGCCGCGCTTCCAGCGGACAGCCTGCCAAAGTTAACAACATAAATCCTTAGTAGTAAGGTGTCGAAATACGTAAGGTTGCCAAATCACCCACGGACTGGTCTAACACGTTGGCAGTGGTTCCACTGGCTCTGCCAAGTGCCGCACCGCCAGGTGCTGTGCCAACTAGTCTCCATTCTAACTTTTTGTACACGAAAACCAATATTGCAGATTGTAAAGAATTTCTGCTGCAGCAGGCTACAAACGTTCGCTCGTCACTTGATGTTTATGTAGAAAATTGCTCCGACAATATTGCTTGTCCCCGGGCGGAAACCTAGCGTTCGCTGTGACCTGAGCGAACCTGTTTAGTGCGGGCGAAATTTTAATATTTATCGCCGTTCAATAAAAGAATTCTATGTTATCATTGAACAAACTTTCGAAAAGTAAGTGTTGCTAAGAGATACATAATAAACTATATACATTTATACCGGTGGTAGAACATCGCCGCCACCATAATCCGTCGTGAAGCGATTCATAAATTTCGGTTCGAGAGGTGTGGTTGTTGATATACTTACAAGTGTATCGTCTTAGTCCTCTGAAATAGTAACGCATCTACAACCCTAGATAGAACTTCAGTCTTGTTTGAGGTTAGGTGTGGGTGTCCACGGGCCGCAATGACCACTTAACACCATATGGATTGCACATAAAAAAAGCTCTTCTAACAAGAATATAATAATGTATGCGTCATAATTTATCTCCTCAATGCGTTTTGTCGTACGAAGTCGTAATATTCACCTCCTCTTATAACAAAAACTTCACCTTCTCACTCGACTCGAACGTAAGAAAGACCACGTACAAGGAATCAGGTGAACCATCAACTAAGTTTTATCTTTAACCTCCCATTGGGTGGGAAGGAGGCATTAACTTTAATACGTATTAAGCCGCCAAGTTGCGATGGGTGGGGTGTGTCAGGGCCCGTGGGCCGTTTTCCTGATTCTTCCTCGGGCCGAGTTATAAAGTTATCGTCAAATTAATACGGGCGTACTTTGTTGTTTATTGCGGCGGTCGAGATCACTTTATGGCGTCTGCTATCGTGCAGTCTATGGGTCGTTTTGCAAATGCGTCGGTATTACATGAGATCATCGGTGCCTTGATGTAAAGGATCATGTATAGACTGCGATTATGCGAACACAAAAGAGAATGGGCACATCGATTGTGTGACGTGTATGGGGCAAAGTGGTCTTATTGAAGTTAATTTTCAATTACTCGCAATTATTCCATTTTATATTCATGATTTTTAACTTTGATTAATTAATTGAAGGTTGCATGTTGAAAGTACTTGATAACCCAACCCTTCACAGCGGTTTTGGTAAATCCAATAAAAATGGTCCTTCGAGACGGACATCAAAAAGTTATTAACAGAATTTATAATGGCGGATGGCGTCTAAGGGCAGGTAAGAGCAATTTGTTTTATTATTGATACAAGTTATTGCTCCAAATTACAGATGATTGTTGCGGTGCGTTTTGGGTCGGGCCGCACCGGTCGAGCTTGGGGTTATTTATAGTTTTGATTGCTATTCTATCCTGGTAATAAAGGTTTTTTCCGTTATATACAACATAATGATTTTTTTTTTATGTTTGAAGAGTAGCAAACGAGTGTGCAGGCCACTTGATGTTAAATGCTCCATGCAGCCCATGGACTGAAGTTTTATCCGAAGTCGAACGATACGTCACTCCTGAGGACTAAGATGGTTGCCCCGCTTTGACTGCAAAGCTACCGCACATCTCCAACCTAAACAAAACAGCACTTCACAGCGGATTATGAAAATGGCGGTGGTACCTCCCCAGACGAACTTTAGTTCTACAACCTTTCTAGTGGTATGATCCCCCGTCACGTTGGGGGTTCGGGGTTCGATATTAACGTCCCTTTGATTTTTCGAAGTTATGTACTTATTAAAAACTAATTACTACTTGCTTTAACGGCGAAAGAAAACATCAAGAGGAAACCTAAACATCTAAGTGTTATCTGTAAAGTTCTCGAGGATGTTGGAAGCCTAACAAACCAAACTAGGTCAGAGTTGTTGACTAGGGCCTAACCAGTTTCATTCTGAGATGGGGCCCGTGCCCAGTAGTGGGACACTAAAGGGTTGATGATGAACGATACTAAATTAGAATAACTTCGAACCTTGTATCTCTTTTTTAAACAAACGCTTTCCACATTCATAGCTCCACCAGGATTCCCTTTGTAGTGGATACCATGGACACATAAAAGACAAGTACACAAATACCCAGACCCAGAACAGAAATCAAAATTCATCACTTAAATGTCTGCCTCATTCACTCACTTAACCCCTGTTTGAAGTAAGACGTGGGTGTTCATGTTACTCTTCAAGTATAAAAAAATAATGTTTATTCTACAATAGAATTGTAAGTAACATTTAGATACAAATTTTTATTAGACCACTGCGATCACCCTAATACAACTTAAAAACTGTTTAAAATCGTTTCAAATTTAGCAATCGCTAAATCTCGTTTCATGATGCACGGTAAGACAATGGCGGCCCACCTGGTTATTTGTGGGGTCAGTGGTATCATTAAGACCCGCAGTGGGTGCGGGTTCCAACGGAAGTGAATTGTTACCATTCTCATTCGGATTTTATTGTTGGACGATGACGGCACTAGAAATCTTTTTGCTCTTCAGTTCCGAGCAATTTCACACATAGTTCGGTTAAGGTCAGGCTGGAGCGATTCTAGCTTAGGATACGTATACACCAACGTCTTTATTTTTAGTATAATTTGTACAAATTCAGATTTTATTTTACGTGTATATATGTAATTTAATATATGATGTACGTATTTTAAGTTCGGCGTGAAAAATTCTCTCCCACTTAACATTTACGCTAAGGAGAAAACACGGATGGCGGTATGTTAGGCGGTGCGTTAGTCTTGCAAAAACTCGAAAACGTCTCGATCGATTTGTTTTTTTTTTGTTTTATATACCTCTTACTGTGGTGGTTTACAAAAAGAAAATTAGGAAAAGACCAAAAGAACAACCGGAAAATCGAAAGAATCGATATCGGTAATTGTGTATGGGAATTAATTTTATATAGCAATCAAATAAATTGTAGGTGGTACGAAGTTACTGGTTCATCTAGTATTAAATAAAACGAGTTAATTAAATAAATAAAATAAAGCAATTTGAATGCAACTACAAATTTATTTATTATATATACGTATTTTTTTATATGAGAGTAGCAAACCAGCGTCCTAGCAGTCTGATTTTTAATCACTGCAGCCTATAGACACTTAAAATTAACCAAAAGCAGACTAAAGTCTTATCTGAGGTCGTACGTAGATGCGTCACTACTCCTGAAGACTAAGATCGCCTCACTTGTGCGGGCATCCGATAACCACACCTTTCCAACCGAAACACCAGTATTGCTTCACGGATTATGAGAGCAGCGGTGGTACTTCCCCGGACAACCTATAGTTCTACCACGTATCAAATATCTACATATTAATTTTACATGAACGCACCCAAAATTACTCCTTGAGAGATGCCATCCAATTATTTTTCTATTGTAATCAAGACAATTTGAATGTACACGCAGTCATCAGACAGAAGTTGATGTTGAAGTGTAATATTAGTCTTATTTATCACAGGACTTTATCAACTATTAAGCATTTCGGACGTATCTGACTCTATCAAGTGAGCGCCGTTAAATTTATCAACAGCATTTGACATGGTTACATTATCGGTGGGATCTGTGCCGTCGGAACTGGGACACGTATCGAGCATCGATATCGATATCAAATCGATAGTGATTATTCGCTGTGGTTTGCGTAAGCGCTCTAGTTCGGTGGATGGCGGGAATTGTAAGAGTAGTTAAGGTTGGTCAAGCGGCAAGAAAAAATTACGAACTCAGTTGCTATCTACAGTGACGTGTGTGGCGCAGCGGTCACCGGTCTGACAGGCAGAGGGATCCAGGTCGATCCCCGGCCAGACAATAATTTGAATGATTATATTTTTCTCTTTGCGTGATCATGTCATATGTTACATTATGTATCTGTGTGCATGAGTTTCATATGGAAACAAATGGCGGGAAAAGCGACGCTCACGATTTATAGTCTACATTTTCCACTAGTGACATCTATAATTTGTTAGTATCGAGAAATTAATGAGCAAATGAAACGTATAATTAAGCGGTAATTAACAACAATACCAATAAAGAATTTATGAACTCAGCCATACACCTCAATTTAGATTTCTGTTGTGGGTCTGTGTGATGTGTGCTCATTTTTATATGACCATTGCATCCACGACACAGGGAATCCCAGTATGGGGTTATGTGTAGAAAGCGTTATTACTTTATTTTTTAAGATGTACTACACCCTTGATGTTCCGACTTCGGAGCCACCATCGTTACAGCTATTTGTCTTACGGCACTGTCAAATGTTGCTGTTCTGATTTGAACGGTGGGGTAAGGGAAGACAATTCTGCCGTCCTTAAACTATAATGCCTTTACGTACTAATACTATTTTCGAGTTAAAGGCAAAACACAGGGTAATTTTAAAAATTCGTACTCACTAATAACAAGTATATAATATAACGAGTTTGACGCATCAAAAGTAAATAGAGCACTTTCAAATAATGAGACTTTTAACTCCGATTTTACTGATTACGAAATTCTCAAATGTCAAAATAAGTTGGATGTCGGATAACAGCATTTTAGCTTAGACGAGGTGTTCCAATAGTTCCCAGAAGTGAACTGTAGGTTAGTTTGCTATTTCTAAACTACATAAAAAATATATATATGCCTTAAATTCACTGATCATCATCATCAACCCATTGATGTCCCACTGTTGGGCTCGGGTCTCCTGTCAGAATGAGAAGGGTTAGGTTAGGTTAGGTTAGTCCACCACGCTGACCAAGTGCGGATGGGCAAACTTCACACACCTTCGAGAAATTTAAAAAGAGCTCAGATATGTAGATTTCCTCACGATGTTTTCCTTCACCGTTAAAGCGAGTGATATTAAATTTCTAATACGCACATAACTTCGAAAAATTAGAAGTGCGTGCGGGTTCGAACCCAGCTTTACCAGTGGGAGAGGACGGAATCCTAACCATTAGGCTATCACTGCTGAATTGACGGATGGTCACGTGTAAGTTTTTACAACATTCCTACATAGTGAGTTCTCTTTACAAGGAAGGCATTCCACTATACGCGATCGCGAAGAATTCCAACATAATACTACTGGCATAGCACAAACAATTTCCATTCCATTTGGACTATTCAACATTTCGTCACCAAAAATGCTTCTTTCAATAAACATTGAAGAGAATCTCTGTAATGTCGGCAAATGTCGTATGGCAATACAATATTTCGCTTGGCGCATTCAGATGAACGGTGTGACGTCAGTTGTCCGAACAACAATGGGTCGCAGGTAAACCAGATGTAAACCTTGGAGGTGGACAAGTAACGCGTCCGCGTTTACAGATCATTCTTGAAAAGATTCTAGTTTAAGCTAACCGATTAACACTTATGCACGATTTTGAATTGTTACAGAGGAACCTATATTTTATACTTTGGAATCTTGGACATAAGATTAAGTAACCCGTAGCTTCATAGGTGGCACTACAATTCGTCTGGGGAAGTACCACCGCTGCCCTCATATTCCGCCGTGAAGCATTTGTGTTTCGGTTGGAGAGGTGCGGTTGCCAGCTACACTAACAGCGAGGCGACCATTTTAGTCCTTCTAAGTAAGTTGTTTTACGGCAGATTATGAGGACGTCAGTGGTATTTCTCCGGACAAACTTAAGTTCTGCCACCTTTCAAATGTATCGAGGAATATTATAAGCAATATTATGAATTGTCTGACTGTATGGAATTAAATTAAATCGACATTATTTCGTTACACGTACGAACACGTGAAATTTTGAAAGTACCTTTGATGTTATCTCGATGCTATCTCCTAACTATCACCGTCGATCTTAATTTCTTGTATCCATTTGCATGAAAACTGTGCATTTGAACTAAATACAGTAAAAAGTATCACATTAATATGATAAAGTTGATGATGTTCGTAGGATTGTAATATTTCTGTTACAACTGTATTACATATC
>DWKL01004927.1:0-10247 GCA_018249415.1 Phareas burnsi
TTTGCAAAGTTCTCGAAAATGTGTGAAGTCTACCTATCCGCACTTGGCCAGCGTGGTGGACTATGGTCTAACCCTTCTCATTTTGAGAGGAGACCTGTGCCCAGCAGTGGGACATTAATGGGTCGATGATGAAGTCAAAAATACGTATGACAGTAGTACCTTCTTAATCGAACCACGAAAGATTCTACCAACTTCTATCTATCACCTTAATAGAAATATTATTAATTAATATTAAAAAGATAATTAAAATATTTGTAATAATTTTTGTTCCAAAATTCCATCTTTCCATCGAATTAATGTGGTTAGGGTATGCTTAACTATCACAGCTTAACTATTACGGGTATTCAAAACATTTGAACAATACATTAAGGAATAAACTATAAGTTTCAAGGGTTAAATTGAAAAGTTTGGATCGGAATTGAAAATTTCACTTTAATGGGTTACACAAAGAAACATCACTGAACAGGCAATAGGGATGGGCCAAATAGTTTGTCCACAAAGCAATTTGCCCCTATAATCTCGAACAAAAAGATAAAAGCCCCAATATGTTGGCGGTCGGACTGTGACAAGGGTGCCCGATAGAGAATCTCATAGAAAATGATTTATATCCGCGGAGATACTCCCACTTGTAATTTTGTCGTATGAAAGGAACAGCATTTTGTCGGAATGGAAACTTGTGTGACAAATACTTGTTTTTGGGGGAAACTTGTGTCCCTTTTTTGCAGATTTCTATGATTTTACAAGTGACTTATGGTCATATTATCTTCATAGTTATAGCGGTAAACCATACTAGGGTACCGCATTTAATTTCTGGTCAATCACAATTTTAAAAAATATATAATGTTGACATCCTATAATTTGAGTAATTTTTGCATTTCTTTGTAGTTGGTATGGGTAAGTAACGTATTATATCTGATTTATGTTAAAAGTGCAGTTTAAAAGGAATATTTTTTACAAGTCATTTAAATAAATCTAAAATAATGTCGGGCCCACAATACTACCCTGTGATAGTCCCTAACGTACATAATCATTATATTTATACACCTATTATCAGTTGTTACGCACTGCATATCATTTGCCAGTCAATTTAAAGATCAAGTCATATTTATGAATACATTACGAATAGAACTATATCAAAAGCTTTAGATAAGTCGAATTACATATGATAGATTTTAATTTTATATTGAATAATGTTATAATGAACTAAAGTGAAGATGTAATGTAATTTTATTCAGATTAAGCAAAGTAAAACAGCTATTACATTTCATAGCATTGTATTAACTTTGTATTGTTATGACTTATAAAATCATCTGCGAAGTTTCCTGAATGGTCTCGGTGTTATAGTGAGAGGGGATCTGAAATAAAATTATGAAGTATATTAAATATTTAAGACAATGAGTATACTGATGTTAAATGGTCACTGCTGCTCTTTTCTTCTTATTTTTTCTTTTTGGACGGTTAGCAGTGATTTTTTTAACAATCTCTCAACAGACCTGCTCAAGTCGATGACAAATTAAAATAGATTGTTTGCGCTAGGCTCCACATTGACGTGTGTTTTCATATTCTCATACGTGTACTCAACTCGCAATGCACTGCAAAACGTCAATCATCTAAACATCTTTACAGTCATAGAATCGAAACGATAAACAGTAATACAGTAACAATTTCAAATTTCATCATTTACATCGGCCCGATGAGTAATAAATCCGAAACTTGGCGATTAATTAAAGATAATTACTTACAATCGAGAATCGAGGCAATAAACTGAAGTAACTAAGAGTTCTCAAGAATCTCCAGACTCTCAAGATTCTCTAGACTAAATGCCAACCCACCTGTAATGAATCTTGTCTAATCTCCAAGTCGGGAACTTCCTTTGTCGTATCACTTTCACCTTCGGCGTCGTTCGAGGGCTATTAAGGAAGGCATTTATTAGGATGGAAATTTACAATTAACTCACTATGTCTATACATATTAATTGACGAACATACAACATATTGGAAGATGATAAAATCTCTTATAGTTTGACATTGAAGCTACCACCACAACACCTATTTCAGCTGGCAACAGCAATGTTAATCGTTCTGCTGCGCTTTGTGTAAAGGGTAAAAAATAATGGTAAAGAAGAAGGGTAAAGAAAGTACTCTTATATAGTCCGAGTCATTCCAACTTAGTCCTCAAGTTTTAAATGATAGATGTTAGGTGCATGAATAATAGACTTCGTAGGAAAGTAATTCAACCTTCCGTCTCTATCTATGATAACCATGGTGCAGCGTTACCCCACTCTGGGTTCGATTTCCGGCCAGGCAGATATCCAAATGGTGAATACAGATTTTTGCCTTGTTCTGGATGTTTACGTTCTCGTCTTTGTATACCTCCATGGCACTCACGACACAGGGAATCCTAATGCGGGGCTAAGAGTTTAGATAGCGTTATTTATTTATCATAACTCGCGTGGCGCGACTACTATACTGATATGACACGCAGAGAGTTTCAGGTTCGATTTGCGGCTAGACAGACATTCAAATGTTGAATTTAGGGTTTTGTTCTCGGTCTAGATGTTTATGTTTTCGTCCTCGTGTGAGACTATTACAAGTATTGTATAGAAATCCTAGTGTTGGGCTATGAGTGTGTAAAGCGTTATTACTCCCCTGTATCGTATTCCTATCTAGGGATCATAAGGTTCGAAGCGGTATCCCACAGAGAGCAAATATAGATTACAAAACTTTGTACTCACCAGGAGGAAAAAAGAAAGGCATGAAAATTTCCCTGCTAATTTTTTTGGAGAAGCCTTTCCTTGGATTCTTTGTTTTGAATCTTTCGAAAAGAAACAAAAGGTCATGTTGAATGGTGATGAAAATGATGTTGAAGATTTGTTGCCATGTTTGTAGCATAGAAGTAGCAAACGAATGGATGAAGAGGGCAGCATACTTGATGGTAAGTGGCTACTGGCGTCCATGGACATCGATGACCAAGTAGAAGGACTACTTCAGGTTGGCCATGTATTGTTGCCTGTGAGAGCTAAGTTGAAACGCCTCGTATACACAGCAGCGTTTACTGGTACTGGTACTAGTTTTGGTAGCGTACCGGTGTCATAAGGCAGACAAGGTGTGACGGCCTCTAAAGTCGAATCATGAAACGTTCTACCGGTTTTGTATAAAATTGAAAAAAAAAATTAAAATCCTCACTTGTTATTGTAGAAACCTTTTTCAGGTTTTAGTGATATAATGCTTTTGTTTACAGTAAAGCCGAACCTCTTCTTTCTGGAAATAATCAAATATTTATTTATTTATTATTTGTTTTAGTCATTTATTTATTTGTTTGTTTATTAGTTTATTTGTTATGCAAAGGAAAAGAAAGAAGTAGAAAGAAAAGCAAAGGAATGAAGAGTTTAGAGACATTTAAATATTTCTACATTCAGCTCTATATACTCCTGCATTTTTTTTGTAAATTAATTAAATTGCTGTAACCGAAAATCAACAAAATATGTATAAAAATTATAGACGAGGCTGATAATTTATTTTTAGCTAATTAATTTGTCTATTAATTAGCTAAAAATAAATTATCAGCCTCGTTCACAACGATGAATCGACTTTATACTTTTTTTTATAACATAAAAACTCGTGCGTAAATTCATTGAAATTAAGACGGTTATAATTATATAAGATCAATTATTCTCAAGATTTCTTCGACCAGGGACCCAATATGTTGTTCTTGTTCTGAAGAGAAATGAAGAAGTTTATTGTCTATCGACGGAGCTATAGCATGACAAGGGATTGCATTAAAATTTTAAACCACTTTGACTTTCACTACTAGACGCGACCCCCCTAATCGGCGCCACTCCAACCTGTCCTGTGTCATCTAAATCTAACGATTTCCCGCTGCCTTCTTCAAGACATCCCCCTTGTCCAAGTTTTAAATACTCCGCGGATATCACTTTACTTTTCGTTGGAATCATAATATATTAATTACCACGAACCAATGTGTTTGAGAACTATAACAATCTTTGTCGTTTCATGCCAAAAAAGTCATACACCGCTCTCAAACATCGTCATCAACTCATTAATATACTTCTCCTGGGCACGGGTCTCCTCTGAGACTAAGATGGTTTAGGCCATAATCTGGCCAAGTGCGGATTAGTAGGTTTCACACACCTTCGAGAACTTTATAAATAACACTTACATATGTAAGTTTCCTTACGTTTTCCTTCACCATTAAAGCCAGTGATAAATAATTTCTAATACACACAACTTCGAAAATTCAGAGGTGCGTGCGTGGTGTGTAATCTTAACAACTAGGCTAGCACTGCTTATCCTCACACACAAAGTATTAGCTTAAAAGTTGAATGATAGTAATTACTTCTGTGGGTAATGTATGGTGACTCCTTTGGGCGTGACCTTCTGCTTACATGGTCCGCTGTTCCCACAAGGACAGCCCTTCACAGGTTTTAGGGTTCTAGTCTGATAAGCTGGTACTGCTACCACCCTGTAAGGCAATAAAAGTTAAGTTTATCTCAAACTCATGTGCGTACCTTTTTATGTGATGAAAGTAGCATAGATCATGCATTTGACCTGATGGTAAGTCACTGTCTGTGGACATATCTTTTGAACCCTAAATAGATTAACGTTCTATCTTAGGCCGGCATCTGCAGTGCTACCCCTGAGGACTAAGTTAGAATGCCTTGTGTGAGTGTCCCTTACTACACCCTTCGAACCATAATACAGTAGCGCTTAACACAGGTATGGTAAAGCAGAAATAGGTGTGACGGTTGTTCCCTCGGATTCGAACAACGAAAGGTTTTACCACCTTTAAAACCGATAGGACTATCGTTTAAATATCTCATGTAAGTACTGTAAGTATTGATAATCTTACTACGCCCTGTAAAGCAGAACACAGTGGGGTAACCGTTGTGGTTACCCCACTGTGACCACTTATTATCAGGTGGCCTGGTCGCCCGTTTTCTACTCTTCAAATATAAAAAATAACTTACTCTTTTTTATGAAATACTTTCCATTTGGGTCTTTCAGTGACGACATATCGAAGATTTGATAAACTGAAATATAGTAAATATATTTCTTTATTTTTTACTTTTGTTATATTATGTTTTACTATTGTTCTATTATCCTTCACTGTTGTTATAATAACGATTGATTATCACTTTACAAATTCAGGAGTAAAAGAAGCCGTGGCAACTCAGTAGTTTAAAGTTTGGCTTCTCACTGAAAATACTAAGATTCGAATCCTCCTTGATTCGTTTAGATTTTTGTTAAAAACAATGATCACTTGATTAATCGGTGAAGGCAAACGTCTTAAGAAGACCTGGATAAGATTTGTCCATAATGGTATCCAAAGTATAAAGAGTACCAACCATCATTTTACCAGGGTGTTGGGCTATGGCCTACAATTTCCTAATTCTTAGTTCCCGTGCCCAGTAATGGGTAAACGTCGAAAATGACAGTGTGAATTGATATTAATTATTATTGTACAGATCTGACGTATCAAAACAAAACTCATCTGAGACGAACACACGTCTGAAAATTCCTCGTAAAGTTCTCGAACTCTGTGAAGTCTACCAATCCGCACTTGGACATCGTTGTGGACTATGGTTTAACCCTTCTCACTATGAGTGGAGTACGGTGTCCAGCTGTGGAACATTAAGCGATTCACCATATTGAAGATGATGATGATATACAAATCCTTTGTAAATTTCTCGTTAATACTAAACAAAGAAAGATGAAAGATTAAAATTAATTAAATTCTATTATATATTCCGAACAAAAGATTAAATATAAAAAATATTAACGACCTGGAATTACTTGTTGCTTCGTCAATTCTTCTTTTGGGCTTGCTACCCAAAAGTCCCATATGGGCTAGTTTTTTGAACATTGGTAATATCTAAGGTCCAAAATGAACCCTTTAAGAGCACGGCGAGAAAACCATTAAAACTGCTCTTTGAGCTAACTTTCAATGTTCATATTGCCAAAATGCAATTTTTTCGAGATTTTTACAAATTTTTTGATTACATTTTCATTTACTTGCGTATGTCAAACTGTCAATTTGATATTTGTACAAGATCTTTTGTAAAGATTGTGACGCGACAATAAGGTTCTTTGCACTGAGATTTTTTCTTTTTTTATGTGAGAAGAGTAGCAAACGAGCGTGCAAGCCACCTGATTCTATACACGTGCACCTACACTGCAGCCCATGACCATCCACATGTAAGCTCAAACCGGACCAAAGTTCTGTCTGAGGTCGTACATAGAGCGTTACTACTTCTGAGAACTAATATAGTCACCTCCACCTACCACACTTCTTCAGGTGAAGCTGACAATTGCTGTGCGGTGGATTGTGAGGGCGGCGGTGATACCTCCCCGGTCGAATCGTAGTTCTACCGTCTATTAACGGTTTTATTGGAAACTCACTATAATAAATAAATTTCTCTATAATAAAATACTGTCTACATTCATAGCCCCACACTAGGGTTAAACCTCTGTCCTAGATACGTATAATGACAAGTACACAAACACCCAGACATGAAACAGAAATCTAAATTCATCAGTTAGATGCCTGTTTAGGAATCGAACCTAGAACCATCTGCGTGTCAGATCGCCATGGTAACTGTTGCGCCACACGGTTCGTCTAAACGCGGGCTTACTGCTTCTACGCTGGAAAAACCCCTAAAAATCCTCTTTGCTGTTTCTATTACTTATACACAAATAATGTATATTCTTTTGGCGGTATAATTATTGGGTGTATGCACAGAAAACAGCTTTATATGAACCCGAATAATTATTCCGTATGTTTTAGAGCCTATAGATACTTAAAGGACAAAGCAAGCTTACATTTAAATTATACCCCGACAGACTTAATTTATACTGTTGTAACAAAAGTGAAGGATCACTGTCCTATACAAACATGTCATTGGATACTCGCAAAAACTGAGCCAAACTGACATAACATCAACTTTATTATAACCGTATTTACTTTGAAGTTTTTGATTAGCTTTGATGCAGTTATACG
The DNA here is from genome assembly GCA_018249415.1 of Phareas burnsi. NCBI lineage: Eukaryota > Metazoa > Arthropoda > Insecta > Lepidoptera > Hesperiidae > Phareas > Phareas burnsi. The sequence continues at coordinate 7,018 of DWKL01004927.1, forward strand.
CTAGCCTCACTAGTCTTGTGTAAACTCGGACCCCTCACGCTAGATATCTGGGGTTCCAATTTCAGGCACCTCTAATTTTTCGTTTGTGAGACACATCATTATGAAAAAGCCAATTATTGGTCAGCTGAAACACATGTACACAAACATATGAGTTCATTTTTTTTCTTTATGTTTGAAGAGTAGTAAACGGGCGTGCAGGCCACCGGATATTTAATGGTCAATGCAGCCCATAGACACCCACATATAACTTCAAACAAAGCTGAAGCTCTGTCTAAGTTCGTACGTAGATGCGTCACTACTCCCGAGGACTAAGATGATCGCCTCGCTGAAAGTGTACCGGCAACCGCACTTCTCCAAGCGAAACACAAAAACTGTTTAATGGCGGACTGTGAGGGCGGCGAAAATACTTCCCCGGACGAACTATAGTTCTCCCATCTCTACTATAGTTCTCCACCTCTGAAGGTTATCTATCTATATATCAAATTATAATATTTAGAGTTCCTTCTAAAAATAAGGACCTTAATCAAAAATTATGAAGGTGTGCGATGGCACCAATGGAAATTTTAACTTAACACATTGACTGCGGCAAACGCATCTGTCGTGTTTTACTGTTCGAGCCCCCCGTGCGGCTCGCACGCATACGGTATTTGCCGCCGCACTGAAACGCTCGGGTGGATTATTTTGAATATTAGCCGCCGCAGTTAATATGTTAAGAGAGCGAAGCTTTGATAATAGCGTAAATAGACAATACGGCAAAATGAGAGGTAAGTCTTTCAAAGCTACATTGAACAGACAAGATCACATTTAATCAATCTCCACCCACAAGGCTGCTGTGAGAAATTATTTCTAAGAAAATTTCCACCTACCCTCAATTGACAATTTCATACACCTATAGATAGTAGGGTACTCTTTGTGCCGGCTTGTCACCTGTGAGAATGATTGATACGCCACCTACATGCCAAGTTGCTTCGGTTTAAATTATAAGCAGAAGCGAATAATATATATTTATTAGATATTTAGATGTGGGTAGCAGGTAAAACTACTGCACGGATTTTGATGAAACTTATGATTAGTATAGTAGGTGTGTATTTTTCATATTGCTGCGATGACCGCAGACGATGATATAGCCATAAATCTACATTTTGCGTTTTCTCACAACCAGCGCAAAAAAATAATCCATCTAATAAAATTAGCTCTGATTTTAAGTATACTTCTATTCAAATGAGGTTTAAGTTACGTTGGCTAGTCCGAGAGAATATAATCGCAACAATGGCATAATTGATGGCAAATATGAGAGAATGGTAACAAAAATATTAATTACAGGAAGTAGATATTAAAATTACATCGTGATTATTATTCTTAAATAAAATCATCTTCGTCTAAGAGGAATTTAGGCAATATTTAATTTAATACGTAGCAAAAATTGATCAGAATTGATAAATAGTATCCAATATAAGCAGTAATAGTCCAGCGGGTCACGTTCTGGCTTTCTTCGAAGTTCTTCTTCTTCACGTTCTTCGATGTTATGCGCGTATTAAAAATGAATTATCAATCGCTTAAATGGTGAAGGATCATATAGTGAGGAAACTTGCATACCTAAAAGATCTCTGTAAGGGTCTTAATGTGAGTAAAGTCTACCAATTCGAACTTTACCATGATGATGGTAGACTATGGCCTAATCCTTTTGTTTCTGAGATAATGTGCCCAGCAGTGGGACATTTATGGATTGATGATGAATGATGATCCAATATAAAGTCAAAGGTTGGTCTCAACGCGGACGAGTCACGGTCATTAGTTATTATAAGTATAAAATGAAGTACTAAATGTCTTTAAGCATTTCATAATCTAAACTATAAATTGTATTATTATTTTTTTATAATTTAAATTACGTATAGATGATACATTTTATTTCGCGATGTACATTTTATTTCGTGATATATATTTTAACCTGGGACTAAGTCTGACCAAGACACAGGCCAGAGACAGGCATAACATCCAAGCAGGGACCTACTCCTAGACTCAGAAATCAACAAAGGTCAAAAGCTCGACTGGGATTAATCTTGGGAGAATTACCACCCAAAATATATATAGATCAAAACGAAGAACACATTCGAATTTTAATAGTTTTTAATATAAATTTTATAAAGACTTTAATAACATTCAAAACAGTGGACGTAAACTTTCATAAGCAGTGGACATAATAAGGAAAAGTCATGGGCAGTTTTTTTTCATATTTTTTTTAAAACAGTACTCCGTAGAATTTTTACGACTTGACCAAAAATTTATTCATAAATATATCTGACATCACATTCCAATGACGATATAGTGATAAAATACAAAATTTAATTAAAACGCTCACCTCTTATCGCACATGTGGGCTTATTATATTCTTATTTTCTGTAAAGACTAACGCGCAGATATTATTAAAACAAGCTTTTTGTATCTCGCTCTATATATCTTACATAATACGGTAATAATAACAGTGGTGTTAATGGAGTTTTTGCTTCTACAGTGAGAGTATAAGAATGTATTTATTTTTATACATTTAAACGTATGTTTCGTATATTTATCCTTTTAAACGTAAAGCTGTTTGTGGGTTCACTCCAGAGGCCTCATCGCCACTTATTTATACTTATAAAAGCGTTATACGCTACTAGGTTTGAAGGCTGCGACAAAGAAGATAAATTTAACACATTGACTGCGGCAAGCACCTGTCGTGTACTGTCCGCGCCACCCGTGCGGCTCGCACGCCGGTGTGTGCCGCCGTACTGGAACACGCCTGTAGCGTTACGCGCCGCAAGGTTGGATCGTTTCGAATATTAGTGCCACAGACAATGTGTTAAAGAGTTATATAGTTATTCCAACGATGTATTCCAAAGGACATATTAGGTTATTCCAACTTAGTTCTAAGGGTTATGTGGTACTCAACAATACATTTGGCTGCCGGGTACGCTCACAGAAAAACGACCATCTTAGTCCTCAAGAGTAATGCATCCACGTATGACTTTAGATCAGTCTTCAATTCTGTCTGAGGTTAAATGTGAGTATCCGTGGGCTGCGGTGACCAACTAACACCTGGTGGCGTGCACGCTCGATTGTTACTTTTCTCACATAAAAATAACTATCTATGGCCTTTATCAGTTAGTTTGGTTTATCATCGACCCATTAATGTCCCACTGCTGGGCACAGGTCTCCTCTCAGAATGAGAAGAGTTAGGCCATAGTCCACTA
>DWKL01004928.1:0-10245 GCA_018249415.1 Phareas burnsi
GTTACACCACATTTGCAATATATCAGGGACATGTTACACCACATTTGCAATATATCAGGGACAGGTTACACCACATTTGCAATATATCAGGGACATGTTACAACACATTTGCAATATATCAGGGACATGTTACACCACATTTGCAATTCTGATATATAGGTTAGACCTAATTTGCACTGCTCAGTGCACGAGCGACGTTGACTAATACGTTTTGTAACATGCAATGTTCCAGCCGCGACAGTCGCCGAACATCCAGACGCAAGTGGAGCAGCGGAGCGCGAAGGAGCGGGAGCGCGACAGGAACGACCGCGGCGACCGCGTGGAGCGCGAGGAGCGCAGCAAAGAGCGGAACGACCACCAGCCCTCCAACCGGGACAGCGTTGTGTATAATAAGGCCGTGAGTACTCGCTCCCAGTCGACAGCTCTATATCGCATCGTTATGTGCTGTGATATGTATGTTGTATGCACGTATGTATGTATGTACGTACGTACGTATGTATGTATGTATGTCTGTATGTATGTATGTATGTATGTCTGTATGTATGTATGTATGTATGTATGTATGTAAATAGGTATGTACGTACTTATGTACGTACCTACGTATGTATGCATGAGTGTATACAGGCATGATGTGAAATGATATATTCCACAATAATGTAAACTTACTATCCGTCCGACTATTTGTCTGTACATACAGGTTAATCTTTGAAACCACTAAATTGATTTGTAAACTGCGTGTTTTAATTGGTATGATGTGATGATGCAGTGTGATACGTGCGGTGTGGTCTATATGTCCCGCCAATACGTGTGAGGCCCGCCCGCCGATTGGTTCGGACAAGCATGCTACTTTTTTTTTCGAACAGTAGCAAACGAGCCTGCATGTCACCCGATGTTAAGTGGTCACAGCAGCCCATGGACTAGATGTCTTTAAATGTCCTTACTTTATGATGTATATTCAAACTCAAACAAGACTGTCCTATCTGACATCGTCCCTAAATGCGTTATTACTCCTGAGGACGGCTCGGGTGTTGCAAATGTACCGCGATGACGACGACGACTACCGACGACGACGACGGCGACGACAACGATGAAGATAAGGCTACGTTGACCACTTTTCAATTTTGCCTAATCGCTAGGTTTAGTTAGAAAACATATCGTTATTATTCCAGGCGTCACCGCTGGACCACAGAGGAGCGAACAGCGAAGAGAATAAAGTTCGACGGCACGCGTATTTGCAGCAGCTCATCTACCCACTGTTGAATGAGGTATGTAGTCGTTAGGCTTTCATTACTATCGTCGACCTATAACTGTCCCACTGCTAGGCATGGGTCTCTTCTCAGAATGAGAGCAGGTGGTTGGTAAAACTATAGTTCTTTTTGGGAAGTACTAGCCCCGCTCTTGTCATTCGACGTGAAGCAGTTTTTGTGTTTCGGTTGGAGAGCTGCGGTTGTCGGACACACTTGAATCTACACGATGATTGTCTCACTTTAAATGTGTCGCACGGCAACCGCACGGGCTCACTTGGCTGTGCTTCATACATGAAAAGATGTATATTATATATATATAAAGTGTACGTGTGTGTCTGTGCGCAGCTGGCGCGCAAGCACGGTGCGGGCGCGGCGGCCGCCGTGGAGGAGCTGCGCCGCGCCTTCGAGCTGGCCGAGCGCGCCGCGCCGCACCTCACGCGCGCCTTCGTGCAGCAGGTGCCCGCCACACGCGCGATACACCGCCACACGCACCATACACCGTTACACGCACCATACGCCCGCGATACACGATATTCCGTGACACGTAACCATACGCCGCGACACACAATACACCGACACACGCACCGTACGCCGCGACGCGCAACCATTCGTCTCGACGCGCACGATACGCTGAGACATTCAATCCTACCCCGCGACACCCACTATACACTGCGACACTTACGAAACGTCGTCCCCGTCGACCCACTACTCTGCCGTCCTTAACCTAACAATCCGTTGTCCGACATATACAGTTCGTCCGAGCGGTAGACCCGTCCGGGGAGGTACCATCGCCGCCCTCATAATTCATAATCCGTCGTGAACCAATTCTTGTGTTTTAGTTGGAGGCGTGATTAGTCCTTAGGAGTAGTACCGCATTCACGTACGACATCAGATAGGATTTCAGTCCTACTTGAGATAGACGTGGATGTCCATGGGCTGCAGTGACCACTTAATATCAGATGGCCTACACGCTCGTTTGCTACTCATTTTTCTTTAAATAAAACCCAGTAAAATATGACCTATAAGTGTCACGATTTATTTTTGACACCTCAAACACTTGCATAAGACATTATTATGTAGCACCAGTTTTTAAAAATTACCCTCTTTTTGGCCACAACTCGAAAAATGATTTTGATTTGTAACGGCATTATAGTTTAAGGACGGCAGTACTGTCGCACTGTTCTCAAAATAAAAAGGGTTAGGCCATAGTGTACCACGCTGGCCGAGTGCGGATCGGTAGACTTCACGCACCTTCGAGCTCTCTACAGACAACTCTCAGACGTGTACATTTCTTCGTGACATTTTCCTTCACGGTTAAAACGAGTGATAATTAATTTCTAAAACGCTCATAACTTCAAAAGATCAGAGGTGCGCGCTGGATTCGAACCTTGGACCACTCGCGCGACAAGCCGGAATCAAACCAGAAGGCTATCATTGCTATTATCATAACACCCCAAGATATATACAATTTCTATATGTACTACGAGCCATGTATTTCTATATGTATCCGGGGAAGTCCCTCCGCCGCCCTTATAATCCGTCGTGAACCTTTTGTAGCGTTTCGGTTGGACTTGCAGCGAGACAACCTCACACACGACAGTACGACCTCACACGGAACAGTGTTTGGGACAGACAGAACATCTTTTTTGTTTGACGTTAGTTATGTTGCCCGTGGGCTGCAGTGACCACTTAACATCAGCTGGCCTGCACGCTCGTTTGCTATTCTTTAAACATAAAAAAAATCTTCAAGGCACGTTGAATTTTTCTATACATGATAACATTAAAGATTAAAGATTTTTGTTCAGCATAGACACACAATATTATTATTATTTATCGTCACTATTATTATTATTTATTATGTATGTACGTGTGTGTGACCGCGTCGCGAGCCCGTAGTACAGCGAGCCGGTGTTGCAGGTGGTGCAGAGGGTGGCGCAGCCCGCCGCGCCGCACAACTCCGCCTACATGAGGTAGGTAAGCGGTAGCGCTCGTGTCGACTGGACGCTTCCTATGAGGTAACACCAACACCAAAGTTTTAGATAAAACACATATATACATATATTGTGGCTTTGTTATTTGCTCGTAAGTGTTACGTAAAATTCAAGTATTTATTATTAATATTATTGTCCGCAGGGACCTCTAATATCTCCTCGGCGTGGTCGCGTTCGCTGTGTTCTCCGCGGCTACACACACACACACACACACACAAGCCACACCCACACCGCCGCACGCTGCAGACCCCGAGCCCTCGCCGAAGCCACACGGAGCTGCCTTAAGTAATATAGATTAGCTATCGAATTCACTCGACCAATAATAAAAAAATATTCGCGCTGAGGGGACATTCATGAAATATGACGTCACAGTTTGTGGATACACATGGTACGACGGGTGAGGCGCGCAGTTTGTTAACTCACGTGTAATTAAAATTTAGTCGGCTTAAGATTTAAACAGTAAGGTGCTAAATTAATTCTCATATATACAATCAAGTGATTTTGATGTCATTCAATAGAAAATGAAACAAATTACATACAACATTGCAAAACGAACATAAGCTTGAACTTTAAATAGAATGGAGTGGCGTGTTCATTTCGGTTCAGTTCGGTTATATTTTTTTCATCAATGATTTTTGCTTTTTGGTAAAAAATAATTATTGATAAATTAAATAATATGTATTCAGAAAATCTTGGTTCAAAATAGGGAAAGGGATGGGAGGGAGGGATATTACTCTCGGTTTAACACATTGATTGCGACAAACGCACCCGTCCTATTTTATTGTCCGCGCCAAGCGTGCGGCTCGCACGCATACGGTGTGTGCCGCCATACTGGAACACGCCTGTTGCGTTACGCGCCGCACGGGTGGATTGTTTCGCCGTATTAGCCGCCGCAGTCAACGAGGGAAGCCAAGGGGGGCGGGGGGAAATCACTCTCGGTTTAAAATCTACGCAACTGTGTCCCAATTTCCGAATGTCCCCCGAGTGCCGACGGCCGAGCGGCTCGGCTCTGGCGCGAGTAGTGTGTTTTGAAACGAATTACGACAGTATTAAGCTGTGCCTTTTATGTAATGTCCTTATTGTGTAGCCGCGTCCCGCGCAGGGACCTCACGCCGAATGTGAGGTTTTGAACAATCTTATCGACTAATTTACACACATCACTGTACGGGGACGCGGTTTAGATATGTAAATGATATAACGTTGACCTGTAAACGAACGGACGCCGGCTCTGCGCTCGAGTGTTAGAAGTAGAAAAGCGACAACGAACTAATGTGACAGCGACGCGCCAGGTGGCGCTTGGCCGAGCGGTGCACGGGACGTCGATAATATTTTTATTCGTTATTAAAAAATGATTGCCTAATTCTATGAAATATGAAAACATTAAATTTTATTAAAGTAGAAAAAAGTACGCCCTATTTTTTTTCAGATTTGTTGTATTACGATACAAAATTATGTATATATATGAACATACAAAATTCTCAGTTATTAAATCGCTCCAAATTATGTTCCCAATAACATGGTTTAAATAAAATTACCACACCATAGGATGTTAAAAAGTTATGACACATCTTTATGTGGGATATCAGTATGCCGGCCGACATCCGCAACCTCGTGTTTGGACACGTATGCAGGTGTATTGTTGCCGGACATCCTTCCGCGTACACAGCCAGCGCCGGCGTCCGTTCGTTCCCTGGTCGGTGCACGTAATGATGTTCCTCACTACCCTTATTCGCACCCTAAATTATTGTAATAATTCCTAATGTAATCCTAGTGCGTTGTGAATGCGGAATCGTGTGGTCCGGCCGCCAGGGGGCGTTCGTAGATGCGCGGATACGTTTCGTCTTGCCGACGCGATCTACGATCCATGGACGCGTCCTGCGCTCTAAATAATAATCGTCTATTACTCATTTTGTACCGTCGCCGGGAAGCAAACAGTCGAGTTAATTACAAAAATAACATTATATTCTTATAATGAATTTGAGCGAGCGCGCGTCGTTCCCGAGCGATGATTCTATTGTTGATGCGAAATATTTACACGACGCAAGTGTAAGTGTAGCCGCGTCGCGTGAGGTCGCGTCACATGAGGTCGCGTCACATGAGGCTGCGTCGCATGAGGTCGCGTCGCATGAGGTCGCGTCACATGAGGCTGCGTCGCATGAGGTCGCGTCGTATGAGGTCGCGTCACATGAGGCTGCGTCGCATGAGGTCGCGTCGCATGAGGCTGCATCACTTGAGGTCGCGTCGCACGAGCTCGCGTGGCCGCGCGCGCTCTCTCCTTAGTTTAAGCGACCTTTGCTATGAATATTTTTCGTGTTTATTTTGCAACGTGTCGTCGAATTGATCGTGTGTAGCCGCCATCGAGTCACAAAGTTGAAATGCCATAGTGTATTAAATAAAAAAAGATATATAACGTAATGAATACTTAAGATGGTTATTGTCTTATAATATTTTATATTTTGTGCGTTGTTTATGTAAATATCAGTTTTGGTTCCGCCACTGGGCTAGATCGAGGCTCGCTCGCGACTCGCCTCGGAACTGATCATTCGGATTTGTACTTTAAACCTACCCTGTAAGGTGTCATTTACGACGGCAAGCCGCGGCTCCTGAGCTCGGATGTCTCGCGGCTATGTTCACTCCGTCGCTGCGTTGTAAAGTAGACCGTACGGTGTGGGATTAAGGTACCGATTGGAACGTTCAGGTGATGTGGCGCTGAGCTATTCGATGACCCTTATACATATATGTTAAAAATGTTTGTAATGGGAGCGGTAAAAAATGTAAGGCTGCGACCGCATCGCGCTCCCTGGCCGACGGTGGAATTCGCAAGAGATACATTCTGTGATGTATTTCCAAGAGCTCCTGTAAGCTCTCTTTCTTCTCTTCTAGAGCACACTGGATACGTTATTTCGCGGAGGACGAGAACCCACAATTCCTCCGAGTTCATGTGCAGTGCGGCTTGCTCAGTTGGAAGTGATTGTTGAATGTGTCTGCAGACGCGGGTGCGGTCGCAGCCCCAGGCGCGCGTTGCACTAGTGTACGGAACTTTATGTTAGCTACACGACGATGCTCCGGTGGGTGTAGAGTCGCGAGATGTTATATTTTCTGTCCACTGTGAGTCACGTGTAGTGTGGCGCCGCGCGCGCCCTTGTTTACTGGTATTGGATCTTTATTAATTTATGTATGATAAATAAATATTCGCGGAGAGCGGGTTGGCTACACTTCGCCGATATTTTGCCATAACTTTTTTTTTCTAAAATTAATTTTGTACTAACGTGGGTTTCGTGTGGACGTCTGATTCGTTCGTTGTCAGTCGTCGGAATTCTTAACGTATTTATATTTTTGTGCTTTAGAAACGGATGTATCGGAACTTGTAGTGTTTCTTTAGTGTCATTCCAGACAAAAGACAATATTGTCGGCATTTATAGATAATTTGTACTTTCTTTTTTTTTTTCGTTGAATTATTTCTTGTTCTAATTAATTATTGTGAAGTCGAAGCACCCTGTAAACAGACCGTTTATAAAAAAATGTTATAAAGTTAATAGTTTAGTTTTTGAAACTTAGTTCTTAGTTGTGTATTTGGTTAGATATTTTTAATAAAAAAAAAGAAATAAAACTGTGAGTAATATGGAATTCTAAAAAAATATTAATATTGAATCAGCGTTGCAAATGTTATGTTTAATATTATTTCGGTGTAGAGTAAGAGGAGGCAATCGGAGGTCACTGCAGTATTCCGTGGAGACGCACCGCGGCCCGGGGGAGAAGGGGGGTGGGGAGGGGGGTCGATATAAAATAGAATAAACGAGACATGCTTAATATGCGACAATATTTAGCGATCGGGAGTAAATAGATTATATTATTATGAAGACTACAAAACAATTATTATCGCTGTGTAAAAATGTAAACCTAATATAAATGTGTAAATTTGTAGTGTAATATAAAGAAAGCTGTTTTATGAAGTGTTCTTATAAGCGTACGGGAGAGGGCTTCGCGGGGCGAGCGGGGGGCGGGGCAGGGCGGCGCGGGGCGGGGCGGGGCGGCGCGGGGCGGGGCGGGGCGGCTCGGCGCCGCGCGCTGACTGGCGGCTCGACTGTATGTTTGAGCTGGCCGATGCAGAGTATAGCGTGTATTGCGACTTCGTATACACGTGGCGTGTTCCAGCCGCGCGCGGCTCGTGGCCGACGCGGGCAACATACACGAGGTTCTATCGATAAATTGAGTGTGAACTTGTACCTAAACAAAATTGTTCTCGATAGTGCATTTTTATTTGCAATTTAACAAGTACAGTTATCAAGTTTGAATCGGTTTAAGAGGAAGATGTAAAAACCGAATCGAACGTGGTACGTGTACATTCGAAATTTTTTTAGCAAATCTCTGAAATATTCACAGGTCAATGTGTCCGGACCGCTTCAAATGTATATATTCAATTAATTTATGATTTATATTTAATATGTATACTGTAATTGAGTATCGGAGATACAGTTGAGCCGCGCCGGGTCCCGCGCCCCCGCTCGGGAGATGTTACGTTGATTTCGATGAAGAATCAAAAATTATTTTTCCACTCGATGGTATTGTGTAATGGTTAATAAAGCGTGTAGTGTTAGAGGCGGCGGCGGGCGGGGGTTGTTGATTATTGATTAAATTAGGTGTTTGTGGCATTGGAACGTAGTAGGCGCGCTCGGCGTCCGGCGGGAGGGGCCCGCGCGGCTCGGGGCTGCCCGGCCGCGGGAGGGGCCCGCGCGGCTCTGGGCCCCCGGCCGCGGGAGGGCCCGCTCGGCCGCGCGAGGGGCACCCCGTTAGTGGTTTGTAGTTGTTACCTTCGGAGTTCGCAGATTGTTCAGGATCGCGTCGTTTGGTTCATGGGTATGTGATCGCATAGTTATAAACAAATAAATCTATATTATTGTAACGATACAAAGCCTGTATCCCGACCGGTGGAGCACCGTGGAGGTCGCGTCGTTCGTACCTACGAGAACTCGAGGCCGGTCCGCACCGCTCCCGCCGCCGCTAGCCGCATCGTCAGAGCTGCGATCGCTGATTGCGGGGCGGGGGGAGGAACCCATTCTACCCATTCTTGTCAAGCATCATCAAATCGTCCGCGCTGACAATACGAAAATGCACAACCGGACATCGCCGTTAGATCACGGTGGGCATTAGCGTGGTACTGACCACGTTGTATATACATGCTGACGCCACCCCCATGGCACTGGTGATGAAGTGCGGATGGCGCGGGCAAAGTGCACGGAAGAATACTTTCGACCGATGCTGTTGTCAATACCTCCACGCGGTGCGGGCGGCGGCGCGCGGACGGCCCTCATTGCGGAACATCCCGCTCCGTGAATAACTGTGATATAAATAAGCGGCGAATCGCATCGGAGCTTATAGAGACGAGACGCTCGACGGCCGCACCCGCACGTGTGCGCGGGTCGCGGGGCCGCGGCTTAGGGAGAGTTCGCACACAGCGGAGATCATACGAGAGCCGACAAGCGATTTCTTTCTTGACATTTCTACAAATTTTCAATGAACGCGCGTAATGCATTCAATGTGATTATTCATAGGAGTATATTTGCGTGAAAATTATTTATAAAACGGTCTCATAGCGTCCCCAAATCTCGCAGATCAAATTGACAGTTGCTCGTGTCAAAACTAGAGATGTTTCGATCTATTGTCATTGAATTTGACATTAGTAAATGTCAATTTAATTTCTGAGATGGAATATCAGTCGTTTGATCTACACGCACCCTTATTTCTGACGTACATATGTGCAATAAGCGTTCGTAGAATTATTGTGCATTTCGTTTTGTTTGTGACGCAATTTCTCACGTGTGGAATAATAGCGTCATACGGCTCGATATGCAGTAAATTATGAAGTTTTAGTCACTTTTAAACATTTTTCTCAAAAAACGGTTCAATGTTATGTTTTATAGAAAATGTTAAAACATGTAACACTGACCGACTGACTGACAAGACTGACCGTTGAGTAAATAAAACTATACAAAAATGTAATTTTTAATTTCATACAAAGATTCGCTTTACGCCAATTCCGCTAAGCTCCGTGGTTCTGCGAGGCCTCCGCGGCCGGGCGCGCGCCAGGCTTCCGCGGTATCCCCGGTCCTCATGCACCAGTTCAGTTCAGCTCACGGCGCATACCATTAGCGTATGGTCAATTAATGTTACAGCGTCATTCTAACACGTTTATGTAGGAAACAAATTTGACTCTGAAATAAAAGAAGTTATTTAATTTTGGATATGTGTGTTTTATTTCAACTCTTACTTGGTAATATTATCAGTAATATCAACCTTTTACTGTCCCACTGCTAGGGAAATGTATCCCCTCAGAATAGAGTTAGGTAAGGTCTCGCCACGCTGGCAAAATACGGATTGGTAGACTTTGCTTTTGGGAATTTTATGTATAACTCGCAGGAGTGTAGACTTCCGCTTAGACAGGTTGTTACGTTTTAACTTTAGGGTGCCAATACATTTCATATATTACAAAATTATTATTGAGATGTATGCTTAGTTCTCATTCCATTAGTATTTCGGCACACTGTTCTTGTGCACGTCACTTGTACAACATTCAAAATACATTGGGCATTGATCGTCGTTTTAAGTATTCTCTTTAAGCAGCTGCTCTATTATATATATACATAATAAACTTAATTGTATTAATATTTTTTTGCACAATTTGAAATTTAATTTTTTATTTCTGAAGAGTAACAAACGAGCGTGCTCGCCAAATGTTAAATGGTCACTGCAGCCCACTGACAACCACGTCTAAACTCGAACAGGACTTCGAAGCTCTATCAGAGTTTGTACGTGGATGCCGCGACTGTGTCCGATAAGCACCTCTCCGACGGAAACGAGATCTGCTTCACGGCGAATTGAGTACGGCGGTGGTATCTCCCCAGTCGAACTATAGTTCTACCACCTATTAAATAAACCCTTTCTGCTTCTAGTGGACCCACCATGATTCTTGGTGCAGACTCTATTTTATAGAAATATATTGTTTACAT
>DWKL01004929.1:0-10245 GCA_018249415.1 Phareas burnsi
CAGCGATTTGATACCGCACAAGCGAAACATCAGGCCCCGGGTACATGTCAGAATGTCAAAAATGTCTCCTGTATGTCGACACGCAACCGGCATGTAAGACCAATAGTATTTCATAAAGGAAATTTGATGTTCCCCATAACTGTACTTGAAAGACCATAATGGTGCGACCAGGTAGAGTTCGGGGGAGGGAGGGTGGGGGGGGCACTGTTCAAGACTAAGTATTCATCTCAGCTATTGGATACCAGTTATTACATTCGACACATGGCAGTCAATAAAAGAAATATTGCCCGCAGTGACCTCGCGGCACAAAAGCTGCAGCAACTAATATATTTTATGAGATCCTTCACGCCCTGCGCCGATCGCCGCAAATTGGCTCGGGCCCGACCCAGCGCAGTCTGTGCCTGACGCCTCATTTCCCACCTCTGATACTTATTTTTCTACTCAGAAAGTTCAATCTTCATATAAAAATTTCCAATGCCTATTTAGAACGACGTAAACCGATCTTCATTCCTTATTTTTTCTTAAAAAACACATTTTTTTGTTTCCATTGTTAAACTCATCGACATTGTAGATTGTATTTCAGCCCATAACCTAGTCAGGCTAGGACCTGGTTTCCAGGGCAGTTACGAGTTACATTTCCGTGATTGCTGCCACATACATAACTAAAAGAACACAAGATGTATTAAGCATAAGTCGACTGTCGACTGTGTAGATACACAGACAGTCACATAAGAAACCTCATTAGAGACTTTAGAAGCTGGTAGAACCCTTAATGGTTCGAGTCCGGAGACACCATCGCCATGGTCATTTTTCCTTACGCTGCTGTCTTTTGCTTAAAGAATGTAGTAAGGAAGAGACGTTTACTTTTGGCGTTCCGTTGTAGTCTTCGGGGTAGCAACGCATCTGTGTCGACCTCGTTTAGGACGACAATTCTATTTGATTATTGATGTCCTTGGGCGGCAGTGACCACTTACCATTAGGTGTACTGTATGCCCGTTGTGTAACTTTTAAATTAGGAAAAAGATACGGAACCTTAAAAAAGAAAATGATTGTATAGAAACGAATTCAAAAAGTCAAATTTATATTTATTAAAGTAAATCTCATTTGATAATAACTTAAATTCACAGATTCGACTTATTCATTTCCGTATCCGCGCCTTAACAACAACGCAAAACTGCGCCCTTTCAAAGTTTCCTCGAGAAAATCTCGAACGCAACGGCAATACAGGGAGCGAAATTACACTAATCAACATTTACGTCTCAATATCGAAGCTGAAAGAGCCTGAAAAATATACGAAGCATTCATTACTAACAGCGGGGTGTAATTTGTGCCGACAACTAGCGCCCCGCTGCCGACGACTGAATAGAGCGGAATTATAATGTTCCTAGACGTGGTTCAGATTACGGGCTCTGCACTGGCAACACTGAACGAGCACGCGAACTGAATTAACTAACGAGATAAGGCTAAAAGGATTACAAATTTTCAATCTACAATCAGACTTTATTTATCCTTTCATCACAACTGCGAATTTCAGCGCGAAGAAAATCCGCGCAAATGAGGATTTATCACGAAGTCTTTCATGAGCTTATCGGTATACCGTGACATCACGAGTACAAAGGGATACACAATTATTATTAAGCACTATAGAAACACGAGCAAAATTGGAATTTCAATTTATTTCCCTTAGTTTTAACTTGTACTTTATGAATTTACCATTGGGCTCTGGAAAGAACATAGATTAATTATATTTCATTTATCACCGCATCGCAGTATTAATTACACCAAATCATTAATACAAACAGTATATATTTTGTCCTTCAAATATCTAGTAAAATGGTAGGGTAGGTAAATCAGTTTTACAGATTATCTACACCGCGGACAATATAGCCAATGGAATCTGAAGATGGTTGATTAATCGTCGTCACGTCCTCTGCCGTGCGGTTTGCTCGCCATCATCTATCTTGGCGACGACACCCGCCGGCTTGTCGCAGCCATTATAGATGTCTGTTTGCAGTTATTCGGTGAAATTTCCTGAATAATTGTAGTTTTAATGGGGTTTCCCTTGCCAATCTTTACAGCTAGGGGGCCACGCCAGGATGTTTACCGTGATAACCATTTTTGGTATAGATTGACTATTTATATGTCCCTACAACTCCGTACTCTAAGGATCCGAGCTGTACTCCGTAAGGACCCGAGCTTAGGGCATGCGACAAACGGATTTTTATATGATAGAAGAAATAAACTGGCTCGTTATGCACCCGATACCCAGTGCGAAACCCGAATAGGACGAGACATCTTCCTGAAAATCGGCCAGATCCAGTACTCATGATCCTCATATCTGGAACCTTCTGCTTGCCACGCAGGTCCACCAAAGCAACATTGATACGCCATGAATACATTTCTAAAATGGCGCAGTAAAAATATTATTTAAATTTCAACGGTAGGACCCTGCAAGAAGTTCGGAGGACCCACCACCATATCTATGGGCAATATAAATGTTGCTGTGTACAAGTTCGAAACCAAGTAACGTGTGTATGTGTGTGGTAAGTGTGTGTAAATATGAGAATGTCGTAAGGAAGAGACGCGCGAGGCGTTCAAATTGATCCCCAGGGGTACTCATCCATGACCGATCTCAACAGGACTTCAGCCCTGTTTGGAGTCGGTTACATTGAATGCTCATTAGCCATTTCTATACTATAAACTCGACTCAAAATTAGTAGGCTGAAATGGCAATGGGCTGGCCACATCGCTCGGAGGACCGATAACCGCTGGGGAAGGAAGGTCCTCGAGTGGCGACCCCGTCTAGGCAAAAGGAGGACAGGTAGCCCGCCGACAAGGTGGACTGATGACTTGAAGAAGACAGCAGGTAACCGTTGGATTCAGAAAGCACAGGACCGGTTAAAGTGGCGTCGATTAGGTGAGGCCTATATCCAGCAGTGGACTTTAAAAGGCTGATGGATGGATGGATGGATGTATACTATAAACAAGGTTGGAAACGGAACGTTCCCTATCAATTCCAATACGTTTAACGCATAAGCGCTGAAGATCGATCAATCATCGCCGCGTCAGCCGCACCGCGGGTTGCGGTTCGGGCGCCATTGTCCATTAATCGTGAAGCACTTCGTTCGGGTGACAACGCTTCCGCACTGCCTCGTCATCTATCACTGAGACACCCATCTTGAATAATAATTGTGGATAACCCTCAACGATTATCGTCATCTGAATTATTAATTTCATGTACCTAAGGTACGTGGTCTCGTTGGAAATAGTACGTTGCTTGCTATTTCTGGAATAAATTCACCCAAAACTGCAGCAGTAATTTTTTAGCAGATATTATTAGAATCATGCTACTAGTCATATTACTAGAATCATATATAAATCATCAATATGAAGTTTTTGTATCATAAATGCGAAGTGTTACCTGAGCACGCACGAGTATGGCACTCGCATATGCATCCATGAGGACATTTGTCTCAAAATATTTGCAAGATGAAAAAGTTTTAATTAAGAAGGTTGAATCATAGATATATTTGTATCATTCTTTAATTGGCAGACGGAGATAAAGTGTACAACGGAAATGGAAACTCGTAACTTGGTAGTTAACAACGTTTGAAATACGTCAATAATTTTTTTGATGTTTGAAGAGTAGCAAACGAGCATGCAGGTTACCTGTTGCTAAATCACCTCATGGACACCCACTTCTAACTTCAAACAAAACTCAAGTTCTATCCGAGGTCGTAGATGCATTACTATCTGAGGGCTAGGATGGTCGCGTCGCTTTAAATGTGCCCGGCAACCGCACCTCTCCAACCGAAACACAAAACTGTTTCAAGGTGGATTATCATGGCGGCGTTAGTACTTCTCCGGACGAACTTATATTAAAACTATACCAATCGAATTAATTATAAATTAATCACATAAACGTTGGGGAAATTATTAAACAAACAAACGCTTTACACTCATAATCCCACGTTAGAATTTCCCGTGTGGTAAGCACCATGGACACATTCTTCATCACACGCACAGACACTATTACAGAGAGGGCGAATAGAGGACAAGTGATCGCAAACCACATCGTTACGCCGTCGAATTCCGCGGCATCACTTTTCTACTGCGAAATTCACAGCTTTGACGTCGAGCCAAAGTATGACGATAAACGCGAAGGCGACTGTTTTTTTTTTGTTTATTTTTTCGAATGTGTGTAGTTGCTGTTGGCCCTGGCGGCCTTTACAGCTTCACCGGGTTTTAGTGGCGAGCCGGGGAGGACTCAGTCGGGGGGACAGAAAACTATGGTCATGGAGGGGTAGACGACTGCGGTCCGTGGCCGGAGCCACGGCCCGGAGCCGCCCGCCTCTCCATATTGGGGTTTGCCACCGACCTAAGGCGCCTCCTGTGAGGCTCGAAAAGCGATTGATATGACGTAGATATGTTACGTCACTACTTACCACGAAGGTTTATAAGCAAAACGTCCGTTACATTCGTGTGAAATGTTAACATATTATTATAGAATTACAATAAAAAAATTGCTTTTATTGTATAAGCTCAAGAAAACAGCGAGACGGTTTATACAAATAACGTAACTTTATATGGCATGGTTCATAATAGTTATACTTCACGTATTTTATTCCGTTATCTTATATCATTTATATTATATTACATTTCTAACGAACGTAAATAGAAACGCGTGTACTAAGCAACGTATGAACCATAGTAATTACAGCTGCAAAGTTTCGATCAAACTCGTTTAGTTAAAAACAATGCAGTGGCGCCACATCGTTACGACGTCGTGTACTCCAGCAACTGCGCGGCTTTGACGTCGATTCGGAATCTGACGTCAAGTACACGAGCGGCGGTGATTGCGCGTGGGAAACTGGTGCCGGGTTTAGAAGGAACTTATTTTAAGCGTGAAAGAATTTAAGTAAAACAATTTGTGTATATATCGTTGCGGCTAATATACGAAACAATCCACCCGTGCGGCGCGCAACACGACAGGTGTGTTCCAGTACGGCGGCACACACCGTATGCGTACGAGCCGCATGGGTGGCACGGACAGTAAAACGCGACAGGTGCGTTTTCCGCAGTCAATGTGTTCATATATATGAATAATACAAGCACAGTCACATCCCGCAATGTATAGCGAATATGCGTAGCATGAGAAAATAAATCGTATATTACTTTTGTGAATCTTTATAAAATATTTATCTTCATCTTCTTACATTTAGTAACATGAAACTAAACCACGTTCTACAGTAATAACCCCACACTAGGATTTCCTGTATTGTGGATGCCATGAACACATACATAGACGAGGACCTAAACGCCCAGACCCCGCACAGAAATCTAAATTCATCACTTAAACGTCCGTCGACATCACTTAAACGGTATCGAACCTGGAGCCCTCTGCGTGTCAATCCCTAATATTAAAATATCTGCAAAAACACTGACTTATATTGAGCACAGATAAACATTCTTTGTAAATGGTCTTGGTACTAGGTGGATACGTAATTTCTTGTGTCAAAGCTTGTCGTTGATGGATGAAGCAAGATTAATGGTAGCCCTGAAATATCCGAAGCATCGCAGATAAGGTCCGCACCGCAGGCTGCATTAATCACTGGCTTCAGAAGTTAATTGATCAACTTAGGCAAATACCTAACAGCGCGTCCCCGTCGTGTTTCTAGTGACATACGGAAACAAAAACACTTTTATTTATTTATTTATTATTTTAGCGCGTATGGCCCCGCGGTTTGCGTAGATCGTAACTGATCGACGAAGTTAAGCCGTCAGACGCGGTCGGAAAATGGATGGGTGACCGCTAGTGGCTAAATTTCAGGTGCCCTTCCGGGCTTCGGAGGGCACATAGATCCGTGGGCCCCGGTTGTTATCATTGGACAGCAGTAGTTAAACCTTGACGGAGTCCTTGTAGGCGGTTTGAAAACATTAGACATAGGTTGGCTACTAACTTATATCTCCACCAATTCGCATTGGAGCAGCATGGTGGACGATGCTCTAGGCCTTACCCAGTTGTGGGAAGAGACCCGTGTCCAGTAGTGGGAGATGGAAATTATTGGAACCATTTATTTATTTATTGGATCCACTAAATTAGACGTTACAGTAAACACAGTACAATTAAATAGGGGGGAAAATGCCATAATTAAACGTCATTCTTAACGAAACTTAACTTAATCAAACGTCCAAATACAAAAAGGCCAAAAAAACTGTTTTTTGATTTCCAAAAAAAAACTGCATTATCATTAGATTGAACAAAATTTTATTTTAACTTTAAATAGAAGTTAAATAATTATAAATTAAATAAATGAGTGTACCCACGACATTGGTAGACCCTGGTGACTAGTCACTAACTTATTGATTGGTCGTGTAAAAATAGAATTTTTTGATTACCAAAAGCCTACACAAGCGCGAAGACAATCCTTTGTAAGAAAGCTACATCACTAGTCCCCACGGCACCACCGTTTCTTTTAACGGAATTTTATAAAGTTTCTTTGCTATTGACGGTTTTGTTTGTGATTATCAAACTCAAGGCAGCTTCTCTTCTCTCTCTCTTCTCATAGCAACAAAGCTAGCAGGTTGGAGATTGCGCTGCTGTGCGGTCTAAAGAGTGAAGTAGAGTACAACATACAAAAGCAATTTTGAATGAGAGGTTAGCGAGGCGCCTGTGAATATAGCCTCTTGCTCCTGTTCTATTTCACTTTGGTTACAAATGTCTATTTCCAAACTCCACACACTGTGCACCACACGACCGCCGTGGTAGTGGTGCCGCCGAAAACGAATTAGCAAGAGTTCTCAATCTCACGAGTCTCCTCCCATAATGGGCTAACACAGTCCACCGAGCTGGCCATTTGCAAATTGGTAGACTTTACACACCTTTCCAAACTTGATTAAGAACTCTCAGACAATGAGGTTTTCTTGCGATATTTTCCTTCACCTTTAACACGTTGACTGCGACGGCTAATATTCGAAACAATCCACCCGTGCGGCGCGCATCATGACAGATGTGTTTCAGTACGGCGGTGCACACCGTATGCGTGCGAGCTGCATGGGTGACGCCGTCAGTAAAACAAGACAGGTGCGTTTGCCGCAGTCAATGTGTTAATGCAATGATAATAAAATTAGATTAATTTTATTATCACACACATTTCTTTAAAAAATCGTCCCGGGATTCAAGCCTTGAACGTCGTTATCTTACCAAGACTACTGTGCGGCACATTGTACAATCCTTAAATTCTACAATCCTTAAATTTGCCTCACCGGCAACAGGCACGGGATCCTTTAGTAATAAGTGGATTTTAATTTAAAATATGTTCTTGATCGGCATTGGATGATTAATGATAGCCCCGAAATATCCTAAGCTCTAGATAAAGCCCAGACCACAGAGTGGATTAATCAAGCGCCGGAGGTAATTAATTGTCGTGGCCCAATGTGTGCTAACCGCGGAACACTGCGGTCTCGTCTTGATTGCTAATAGTTTGCCTCATCACTGGATTAATTGACTATACATTCATTTTGCGCCTTCAACCCCCTCGAGGTAGCGTGTATCAAGTACGCTCAACCTACATCCCCCCTAGTTGAATCGACTTCTTTCCGACAGAACGACGTATTTCAAACTTGAATTAAGTAGGTAAGATGTTTTAACAACCTACCTCCCACTTCTATAAGCTTTCTTATTTCGTTACAGAGTGGATTGGTAGAAAAGTTATGAGATTATCTTATTAAACTTCATAAGATTTGTTTTTCGTCTACATACCCTCAAGATACATATTTAAATCTCGTAATAGAGATCGCCAATTACCGTCGCATCGTCGACCATTATTCTATTATACAATCTGAATTATCCCAATGATACAAAGCAAATTAAACATTTTCTTTCAAGTGAAATTGGCCAACCATTCATTCAATAACGGTTGGCGTGTGGCCAGCCGCTCACGACCTTAGACGGACCAGTCGACTATACCTTGGTCCGGCTGACTAACTCTACAGGTGGTCTGCAGAAGAGTTTTAAAGAAAGCACTTTCTTTTACAAGCTCTTCAAAAGGCGAACTGCAAAGTAGTTTTGAACGCGGATTGCGGTGTCTTAAGCAACATTTGGATCAAATAAGCGAAGACATATTGCAACACCTGAATCTGCCCACATTTTGAATGTAAAATCATTATTCTATTACCTTATACCTGCCTGTTAGGTAGGTTTAGAAAATATATTAAAATATAACTTTAGTTTAAATAAATCAGTTAATTAATATACAATTTGTTAAAATGTTCGCATACAAAACAACAAAATGCTTCCAAGAACATTTTAAGGCCTTATTGACTGTCAACGGCAAACGCGATTGCCAAGTGATTTAAAAAAAATGTTGAGCAATCCACCATACCGTAAATAAACGTACCTACTTACAAACAATAAAAATAAAGTTCCTGTAATATAGAAGAAAACCGATTTTCAGTTCTTACTACATGTAAAAATAAGTAATAAAACTCGTTGAAACCGTAAACAATAGCTTAAAGGCCATAAACAATTCTTCAGATTTCAATTACGGCAAGAATAAACTGCATTCTTACTAAAGACACGCCAATAACCCTCAAAGCTCATTTCGATCAAGAAAAATCATAGCTGGAACAATAGAATTCGCTCCAGAGAACTGAAGGAAAGCTGAACGAAGTTCTTAAATGTGAATTTATTGGCTTAATATTGCCGATAGCGCTCGCAAGTTTAATAAATTTTGGCGTTGCGAGGCACAGAGGGAGCCACTTCCGACGTAGTGTACGCTAGTTTAGAATAGGGGCAGTAGTAAGTTTACATAAAATCTCCCTTTAAATAAAATAATAACCATATAAGATCTAATACTGCTAGTGCTTTTTTTTACATTTTCTTTTGGCTGGAAATCGAACACGGAACTCTCCTCGCGATGTACGTTCATAGTGACTCTGATCATCGTGAGATATACATAATAATAATCCATGCTATATTTATATATATGTGTATGTATAGTATGTATCGTATATTTCCTTATTTCGTACCTCTTCATTAAAATTTTTGGTTTAATGAATTTTGTATGAAGTTGAACGTCTGCTCCCGCCGCATCTCCTTTGCCGAAACTCGCTGCATAACTTACAAGTTGCCTCCACTTGACAACTCAAGTTTTTCCTTCAAAGCCGTGCGCTCAAAGTCCGCTCATAATCCCTCGGGAGGAAGATTATCGGTTTTTAATTACCGCTGCAACTTGAGTGTTGCTGCACTCACGGAATGTTGCGCGGGAACTTTGCAGCGATTAATAATACGCTTACAAAATTGTTCAGTCCTCTCTAACAATTTTGTTATAAGATAATAATTTTGTTGGAAGGATGTGTTTACGAAATACTAAACTCGTAGCTAGACATCTCCAGGTTCTGCAATCCGCCCGATGTGAAGTTGTCATAGGGCAGGAATTATATTTGAGGTATATACAGATGCGTTGCTATCCCCGATGACTAAGTAGGAACGCTTGATATCCTCTGCTTTATTAGACCCTTCAAACACAACTACTATAGTTTTACGTCCTCTGTCATATAACACAATAAATGAATACGCAGTAGTGAAATCGCCTACGCAGACTAAACTCGAAATGTTTTACCACTTTCAAAAATGTTTAGATTCTTCGAAATCGCCAGCATTCACTTATTTCAAAAGACTACTGACGTATTTATTTGATACTTTTATTATTTACTCATTATCTACTGTTCGACGCTTGTTGGTTACGGGCGTATTCTTAGAATGAGAAAAGTTTATTACCTAAATAAATGTAAACGTGTATTTTTACTATATTAACATTATTATTATTATTAACTTTGAAGATTATTGAACAAAAAAAAACATTTTAGATTCCAATATAATGTTTTCAATGTTAACATGCTCATTAGAATCGCCTTAACAATAAATAACTAAAATTAATATAATTTTATTTCATAGGTGCAAGAGTTTCCAGAATACGAAACGAGGGGAAATCTGTCGCATTCCTGGATGCACTGTGGCGCCATCTGTTGGGACGCAGCCGACACCTATCCGAATGCCCCACGTACAACCAGAAACATTCAGGCTTTTTATCCAGTACGTCTACACTGGCAAGGTAATACATCCCAATATAAATTATACATAAATTTGCCAGAATATTACATAATCCGCAAATAGATACAAAATAACTTCAATAAATATTAATATATATACATATATATATATATATATATATATAACTCATA
>DWKL01004930.1:0-10245 GCA_018249415.1 Phareas burnsi
ATTTGTTTTATTTAACAAGGTTTTGTACAAAAAATATATAAGATAGACACATGACAAGTAAATGTAGTACAAAGGATTTTGTTCGATGGAGTAAGGTAATTTCAGATACTCGGAGTGCGGGATATTTCTAAAAAGCACCATGCTGCTACAGCATGCTGCATGTCGATTGTTATATTACATTGGTCATTACATACACTGTGACTCCTATGCTGTTCAGCAATGTGTTATCGAGAGGGTAATTTTGCTAGTTGTTATCCTGTTTGCGGAGAGTCCCCAAATACAGTATATCGAGTCTTCGACTTACAAAATCCTTAAAAACGTCATTTTATTTTAATAAACGTATCTATTTGAAGAAATAAATATCTCAAGAATACGACATTTATAAACGATGATATTTCTAACATTGCGTAAAAAAATTAAACCAACGAAAGCTATGTACTTCTTTCGCAGACACTTGTTCATGTCAAGTCATTATACTACCAGTTTTGCTTATATGTAATATGTATTTCTTGCGGGTAATTCATTGTAATTATGCGCAAGAAAAGCATATTATGTATTGTATAACTTTCGTCATTGCAGCTGGGTATAGTTGACAATTGGCACGTGCGACGAAACTAGAACGGGAAATGTGACGGGAAATTATACATTTCTGGTACAGAGTATAATTTCTTATTTTCTTTCATTGCTGTCTTGTGACAAAAATAATTAAAGATTAAATAAAATAAATAATAAATAAATAAATAATAATAATTAATATTTTTTATGTATTTTTTGATTTAATTAACATCTATTAATTCCATTTAATTAGATTTCATGTTGATGATCAATAACGGATCATTCATAAATCATGAATGATCTACTATTGATCATCATCATTAATCCGCTATTGTTCCATGGCTGGGCATGGATCTCCGCTCAGAATAAATCGGGTTAGGCCACAGTCTACCACGCTGGCTTGAATCAACTAGGCCAGGGCGTATTGCGAGACCACACCTCTGCGGAATCTACAGAAAAATCAAAGGTGTAGGTTTCCTGGCGATGTTTCTCTTCACCGTCAAAGCGAGTGATAACTAATTTCTAAAACGCATGCACCGCGTACGGGATTCGAACACCGGGCCTCTGGCGTTAGAGGCCGGAATCTGTACACCAGGCTATCACTACTATTAACGATCATAATGTTTATATAGGACGTATTTCTGGCGACTCCACCCGCACAATCTTCAGTAACAAACAAACAGATAAACATTTACGAATGGATAAAAAAATAGTTATTTTAATATTTTAGTGTAATATATGTATTGTATTTATATACAACATGTCCTTGAACATATTTAAAGTTTACTATAATATTTGTATATTTCATAATGCATTGTTATCTATTATCAAAATATATAAACTTGACATTTTCAATTGTTACAGAATTTATGTTTATGTTAATATATTTGACGTCTGTTTAATGTTCATTGATTAAATATGACAAAGAAGACCATTTTTATGTTTAAAGGGTAGCTAAGGAGCGTGCTGGCCACCTGATGGTAAGTGGTCACTGCAGCCCATGTACATCCTAATTTAACGTCAAACAAAACTTTTGTCTGAGGTTGAAACACAAAAACTGCTACACAGCGGATTATGAGGGCCGACGGTGATACTTCCCCGGACGAACTATAGTTCTACCACCTATCGAAGGTAATAGAAAATTACGTTCTATTGCTCATTTTTTGTAAGTGGTGTATACCTATTTTTTTAGTCTCGTTTCAATTTTTCTTGATCTTAGAATCGTAGTACGATTATAGTAAAATGTCTGAAATTATTAATTTTCTCACATGCTTTATGAGATCGCAGCAATTCTTAGGTATTCAGAATTGTTGCCATTCAATCTTAAATAACAGACCAAAAAAATGTGTGATGAAGGAAAAATAAAACAAAGTAACAATCGTATCATTAGTATTTTATAATTGAACTATAACTATAATAGTCATAATAACTATAGTGAATATAAGTTAACTGAGCTCTATGCGCCAGCAAGTATCGGGATCGAGCATAAAAATAATTGGCTGAAAGTATGCGCCGCGCCCCGGCGCCGCGCCTAATTGCAACTGCACTTAGAGACTTAACTTTTTGTACGCACAATTTTGTTCTAATCCAGATACTGCGGAAATTACACTGTACGAGCAAAGTTGAACAAGTATGCGTTGCGATCAATGTTCAACGAGATAGCAGTGGTTGTTCAAAACTATGTATTTTTAATAATGTTTAGTTTTATGCATTGTTTTTGCGTATATTACAGCTTATATTGGATTTTTTTTTAATATTTTCGATAATTCTATATTTATCTGATATTGACAGGTAGCGGTGAATTTTAACACTAAATATTTTGTTAAAACACCGCAGTTAAGTTACGGCAATAGCCAAAACAAAAAAAAAAACAAAATTTTATCTAAAAAACAAACACGTTAAAATTTTCGCATTTAAAGATACGTTTTATTAGTAGATATATCATATTTTAATTATACACATATAAAAATAAATTGAAAATATCAACATATTTTTATTCTTTTCGATTATTATTGACCGAATCTGAATTTCTAACTATTAAGATACAATTTTTGGTGCGTCAAATGTTTTACTTGCTGAACTCGTAAATGTAAATACAGACTCGATATGATTGAACAAACATGAATTATCGTCATTACGGCTCGCACCGTTCGATAAATACCGATTCGCGGAGTAAACGGTCGTTGTTGAAAAATAATAATAAATAATCATATGCATTGAATCTCACTTCGTTTTAATTACGTAGAACGTGAACGCCCCGCACAACATTGGTATTTTCAGAGTGAATAATTTTAAACTGGTGCCGTTTTTACGTTGGCGTCGTACTTTCTCTGCTTTCGACGCGAGACCGACAGTCATTAGCCGGACTTAGATAATTAATTGTGCAGTGTTCTCCCATGATATAGAACCGTCTATGCCTATTAGCGTTATAAAGATAAATCATTGTTCCATTTGTTTTGCAGTGAGCCCGTTATTGCATATTAGGTAATCTTCGAATTGTTATACGGTGTACTATTAACTCCTTTGCTATTCATATAATCTATATAAAAGGGTAAAATCATGATGATTTCCTTCTTATTCTGAGAGGAGACCCTTGCCCAGCAGTGGGACATCAATGGATTGATGATGAGGATTATGATGATGATGTTGATGATAATCATGATGATATATCCTATTGGCGATCAATGTTTGACTGTGATTAATTTTTTTTAGTATAGAAGTAGCATGCAATCCACTTGATGGTAAATGGTCAGTGCGGCCCATGGATATCTGTAATCGACAGAAACAGGACCGAAGGTCTTACTTGAGGGGCAGCCATAGATGCGTTACTGCATTCAGGATAAGTTGCAACAGCTCGTTTTAGTGTCTCTCCCTTATCATACTATTCAAGGGAGGATACAGATACATAGAGTATTAATATTATGCTTAATAAGTGATAGAACTATAGTTCGTCCGAAGAGGTACCACCACCACCCTCATAATCTGCTGTGAAGCGATTCTTGTGTTTCGGTTGGAGAAGTGTGATTGTCGGATATACATACAACCGAGGAGAGCATCTCAGTCCTTGGAGATAGTAATGAATCTCGTACGACCTCAGATAGGTCTTCAGTCCTGTTTGAGGTTAAATGTGGATGTCTATGGGCTACAGTGACCACTTAAATTCAGGTGCTCGTTTACTACATTTACAGAAATAATGTGTTACCTACATAGCTACTGGTCGTGTTACTTTATTAAAATCGAACCACGTTATAAATTTCATAACCGATCTAGATGAGATCACGTCTGTTTTGCTGTTTTCAATATCCACTTGGATTTTTCTTCACTCATTCGCGACATTTTAATATCAATCATTTTGACGACACGCGTGGCGCTGCGGTTACCGTTCCGGTGTAACACGCAGAAGGTTTCGCGTTCGATTCTCGCCAAGACATGTAAATGTTGAATTTAGATTTGTTTTCGCGTCTGGGTGTTTGAGTACTCGTTTTTGTATGTGTCCATGGCACCCATGACACAGGGAATCCTAATTTAGGGCCATCAATGTCCAAAACTTTATTTATTTATTTATTAATAATTTGGTGCTACATTATAATAAATACCAGTTTCGCACGTAACTCATCTTGTTGCGGATATACATTTTTCCACTTTTCTTAAGAATTCAGAATGAACAGTAGGTATGAAACGAAAGTGGTCAACGGATCGTAAATTAGACTAGTGACAGTGACAATTGAAAATATTTTGTCGAGCTAAGCGCGTGTCCGGCCACTTAGTGGATGGTTCCGTAGGTTGGACGAACGTTGATATTGCAATGAATTCAGTGTGTTTCTCAAAGACACTGATAAACAATGTTATTTATGCGACTGCCGAACCTTAAAATATCTCATATTGCTAAAACTATAAAACATATTTTAATGAAGCCAATTTTCGTAAAGTTTTTTCAAGTTCTGTATTATTATTATTATTTAGTTTTTCACCCCATAGTTAAAAAAATACAGAGAGAAAGCGGGCGGAAGGGAAGCGTGACTGACCACTAACATCTCCCCAGCTATTGCCTAAAATAAAAAAGGTCTTTGAAAAAAATCCACTGTACATAAGCGTGTGAGATATCCCACAGGCTTATATACACTGGATTTTTTTTCATCCTCTCGTTATAGGGTAACGGCTACTTAGTACAACTCCATTGAGTGTAATCCCAAAGAGTGACCCATAGAGAAGACACTTACGTTCCAAATTTCATCTATATACTTTTAATAGTTCCCAAGTAAAACGGTTATGACATACGGACATACAGACGTACATGACAGAACGATACGGCTATGGAACCCTAGAAATCGAACAAGGTGGAGCAATAAAATATTGACGCCGCGTTCTAGTGGAGCGGTCGATCCAAACATGAACGAGCGTCCCGGCATGTCGTTCCGGTGGTGGGTCTGATTGACGACGGCCTGGCCGCTGAGTTTTCCTGCGATTTCCCTCGCATCGCATTTGTCACGCAGCGCGCCCGCTCACGCTCAGTCCGCGGTCCGCCGGCGCACGCACTGCGCATTCGCCAAATAATATCTCAATTCGATAATGCATTACGATGTTAAAAAAAAAAACCCTCAATAACATTGACACCGCCGCGCCGAACTTGTAATGGCTTGACTATTTTTGTACGACAAAAATTTGTTTACGTGATTCAGTGATGATGTTTTTTGGTTTGTGCCCGATGTAACTGGTTCGCGATGTCGCTGGATATTATGTTTTTGACTAATGACAATTTGCACCGAATGCGCAAGGAGCCACAGGTGCTAGGCCTTCGATACAGGGTATGTATTACTGTTGCACTACTGGGCGCGTATCACACTTCAAAACGATGAGCGTTAAGGTCCATTGAGTCTCAACGATTTTGACACCTCACTGGAATCCGGTTCGATATTCGTCACATATCTCTCAGAGCATGAAGCCTTCAACAAGTTAAATAATCGTAGTCATAAGATAAGTGGTATCACTGTAGTTCAACAGGGGAATGACCTCCCCCGTTCTCATTATCCGGTGTGAAGCAGTTCTTGTTTCTGTTGGAGAGACGTGGCTGTCGGGTGCACTTACACTTTTCTGTTTTTATGTCTTTATGTTTGAAGAGTAGCAAACGAGTGTGCTGGCCACTTGATATTAAGCGGTCACTGCAGCCTGTAGACACCAACATCTAAGCTCGAACAAAACTGAAGTTCTATCTGAGGTCATACGTAGATGTGTTTACGCGCGAGAACTAAAATGGTCGCCTCGGTGTAAGTGTGCCGAGCAATCGTACATCTCCAACTGAGACGACTGTTTCACGGCGGATTACGAGGGTGGAGGTGGTACTTCCCCAGGCGAACAATAGTTCTACCACCTTCAGAATTCTTCTTATTGACTGCTGTGACTATGTAACATGTTAGAAGAGTGGCAAGCAAGCATGCAGGTCACCTGATATTAAGTGGTTACAGCAGCCCATGGACACACATCTAAACTCAAACATGACTGAAGCCCTATCTGAGATAGTACATACATGCGTTACTACCCCTGAGGACTAAAATAGCCGCTTGTAAATATATCCGACCACCACACCTCTCCAACCGAAACACAAGTATTGCTTCACGGCGTATTGTGACAGCGATGGTGGTGTCTCTCCGGTGGATCTATAGTTCTATCACCTAACAAAAATGAGCAGTGTAGCGTTATTATATTTTGCTTTAAATGGTCACCATCATCATTAATCTATTAATGTCCCACTGGTGGGCACGGGACTTCTCTAAGAATGAGACGGGCTAGGCCATAGTCTACTACGCTGGGCAAGTGCGGAGACTGGTTAAATGGTGTTAAGAGTTATTTTCAAATAACATTCGTTTATTTGAACAGGCATAAAAAATGCGTATCATAAGATCTACAATCTTAATAACATAATTATATAATTAACTGGAACTAAATATGATGGTTTACAGTGATATCATCTTCATGAGATAATTGTAAACTTTTCAAGATAAAATTCCTGCGTACGCAAACATTGTAGACTTATTTAGTTTATTGTAGCCTCTTATGAAAACTTACATTCCAGCTTCGCCCATTTTTCTATAAATTCAAGATTTTTGTATAAATTTTCAGGGTAATTCTTGCTTATGCGTTGAGTTGAATTAATGATATATTTTCTTTTAAATTTAGTATTTTTTTAAATCGATCATGTTTGCATAATAAGCCCATGCAAGAATAAAAAAACGATTTCCTTTTTTTACCCTGAGACTGAGCAAGAGTTTCCTCTGGGAATTAGATGTAGTCCACTACGCTGGCCAAGTATATATAGATGTTTTTACATTTGATATATTTCACATACCTTTGGGAATATTACGAAGAACTTGGGGATATTACTAGGTAGACATGTTTTCTCACAATGTTTTCCTTTACTGTTAAAAAGAGTAATAGTAAAATCAATTTTATTTAACGCACATATTTGAATAAGTCATAGATGCCTGGAATTCGAATCCTGGACCTCCAGTGTAGTGGGACGCCGAATTTCGTGCTTTAAAAATAACAATGATAATTTCTAACATTATACTCATATAACTTCCAGGGCTTAACGAATGGCGTTGAGAACGATCAGAACACGGCGAATCTGCCGGGCGATTTGGGTCACAACCGACTGTCCATCAGCTCGACGACGTCCAACCAGAGCTACGACTCGGGGAACGTCGACTACGCGGTGCCGAAGCACTCGTTCAGCCAGCGCGGCGCGTCGCACAGGACGAACGACTCGATAGACTCCAACGACAAGAGCCTCACATACAACCAACCGAAGATAACGAACCCGCTGTTCGGCGTGAACGCCGCCTCCCACTACGCGCCCGGCGCGGCGCAGGCGCAAGACGCGTGCGACAAGCCGTACGAGCGGTCGAACCTCCCCAACGGGATCAGGAAAGCGCCGGAGGGGCAGGACAACGAAACGCTCAAAACGGAGGACGCGATAGACGGTAGGAAAGAGGTGATAGTGAGTCCCAATCAGATCGCGCTCACTGAGGCCGGCACGGCGACCTACACCACCGACAATAATGGTAAAATCAATGTACATGTCACCGTCATGATTAACGCAGGTAATTATATGCATCCTTACGAACATTCCATTACACTTGTGATAAAGCACAATATGATACTATTTAATATTATATTTTTGCACGGTGATATAACATTTCATGAGTAAAGTTTATCTAACAGTTCTGGCACAGTGATGGTTTATATGTAAATGGAGTTTGCAAGTGGGGACTGGGAACGTCCAGGATAGCTCTCGAGGATGCATATTGAGGCAAGCAGTCTCCGGTTGTAGTTGCATGTTTGTTTGTCCGATGTTCCTCACTCTGTTACATTCTATCTTTACTTGTTACACGTAGATTTGTTTTATAGTTTTAGGTACATTTCTTTAGCAAATCGGTTACCTTAATATATATTCAAAAATGACGTTGAGTAACGTCCAAAATAATGTCAAAAATCCATTCTTTATTTGGGAGATATGAACGATGTATCTCGTAATTGTATGTGGTTTTTTCGTAAATCGTATATTGAGCAAAAAATTTACAAAGAAACAAAATCGAAATGTATCTATGTAAGTGGCGTAGCCATACAGCCTTCATATTCTGTACTTGCATCTTTCACTTTTGTATTTTAATTTGGATTACTTTTCTTATTTCACACGATTTCCTGTTACAGTGTATTCTTTTAATGTTTCTTGTAGTGATGTAATGTTGTTCTATTAATGTTTTGTTACGACACCGCGTGTGTTTTATTTGAGCTTGACCAACAGCAATAAGTGTAAGGCATAAAGTTCCAACAGAGATACGCATATTGATGTGATGTAGAAAATTATTTTGTGAAATAACTTATAAAATTATGGATCTCATAGGAAAATTTTTGGCTTTATATATTTTTTGCTGTTGGTTCAAACGTTATTGGACCAAATGTGCGATATGTTTAACAAATGTTTGTTTTTATTTGTTTTGAAAGAGAAACAATTGTCATGTTATGCATCAAAATCATTTGTTAGATTGACGCTAATAGGGGCGCTCGTTCGTTCGGTCCGAGGGGTCGACCATACATTACGTAACACGAAGAAGCGCGACCAGTCGGCATTTGGCCGTACTTACAGATTGGACATCAACGATTCCATAAGCAAAAGTTAATATGTAACATTGATTTTTTTTCAATTAGTCGATTTGTTATTTGTCATTTTAGCATGTACATACATCCCATTGAATTGTGCTTATAATAATGGGATTTAAAAATTTTAATTAAAATATATTATTGCTTATAAAAACTTTAAATGCAAATTATACTTACCAAGTATGAACATCGTCGCGGTTGTCGGCAAAGTACCTACTGCCCACAATAGCACAACTCTCTCTTATTGCTAATTTAGTATTTGTGACGGTATGTATCCAGTAATATATTCACGAAAAAAGACCCCAATAAACATACCGTCACAAATACTAAATTAGGTTACCATATGCACAGCAGCAGGGAGGGGTCACACAAATTTGAGAATGTGGGAAAACCAGGGCAACACATGACGAATATAAAATTTGTGTTACTTAATCTATGGATAATCCCTAAATATTACCAAAAAAAACAGCCGAAACTAAGATTACATTGCCAACGCTAATTTTCCAGGCACCCTTGCAGACTTGAAGAAGCAGCGGGCGCAGATAAGAACGAACGGCAGTCCCGTGGAGAACAGCTTGAACTCCACAAACAACCACAGCCTGAGCTCACTCCCAGAGGGCGTGAAGCAAGACGCGCCGGCGAGCACGCCCGTCGTGCCACGCTTCTCCGGGCACACCAGCGACGTGGTCGGCGACACCAAGTCGCACAGGTGCTGTGTGATCATGTAGTGCAACTAAACATCTTGTTTGAGGAGTTGAAACTTGAGAGGAGAATGGAACAAAGCGAGCTTACAAGTCTGATTGTCATTCCAAAATGTTAGTTGTTATGCTCGGTCCGCTGTGTTATTTTCTATTTAGATGATTAGTTTAATAAAATATAACATAAAAATAGTGTAAATTGAAACGATTATGTATACTTCTGTATGTTGCCATTTATTGAATCGATTTATTAAAAATATTCGCCTCTGGCTTTATTTCACGTTTTAATTGTAAGGATTGTATTTATTTCGAAATAAGTATTAGTCTTACACAAGCGGGCTTTTTGTTGTGAAATTTGTTTGAAAACGTTTAGCTGTCCTGAAGGCGGATATAATTAGCGTTTATTTAAAAGGCATCGATAGTTTATAATGGACACAATTTTTTTTTTCCAACGATTAAGTATGATATATTTTCGCGTCAATTTCATCGTCAAGAAATACGGAATTCCACAAGAGAATAAAGTAGGAAATAACGCAGTGAGCCTTTGATCGATAAACAAATGGACGTAGGGTCTGCGCTCAAAAGTGTCCGAGCTGATACAGCAACAAAACGCAAAATGAACAACAATGACGCGCCAGTACCGTTCGACAGAATAAAATGTTAAACGTCTATAATGTAGTTTTGCGTGACAAAATTATGCAAAATTTTATAGTAATTTTATAAAAAAAAACAGTAGTTAGCAATAGGTTTACAAGACAAAAATCCTTTTTTTTGGGAAAAAAAAAATTATTTAAATTTCAACATATATTATGTCCCAAAATATATAACCTAATTT
>DWKL01004931.1:0-10245 GCA_018249415.1 Phareas burnsi
TTATTGCTCTCCAATGATAACATGGTGCCGATCTTTCTCTATTATCTATAAAGAAAATTGTAGTGTCTAAAGAAAAAAAACTAGATTTTTATATTTTTCTGTTTAAAATCTGTAGGAGTAGTTGTTTGTAATTGATTATCGACCCATTAATGTCCAACTACTTGGCACGGGTCTCCTCTTAGAATGAGATGGATCAAGCCATAATTTACCATGCTGGCCAAGTGCACATTGGTAGACTTCACACACCTTCGGGAACTCTCAGATGTGTAGGTTTTCTCACAATGTTTTCCTTCAACATTAAAGCAAGTGATAATTAATTTCTAATACCAACATAACTTCGAAAAATCAGAAGTGCGTGCAGGATTCAAACCTGGAACCCCAGTATGAGATGTCAGAATCTGAATCACTAGGCTATCACTGTTTGGTGTTGTTTGTAATGGTAGACCCAATTTACGCAATTTTTACTATATGTATGGAGTTATGTAAGTAAATTTTATTAATTGCCAGGTAATTTTTGCTTAGCCGGAAATCGAATCTGGGTCACCGTGCTAACATCCCAATCCCAGTAACAATTAAGCAACAGTTAACTGTCATGTCTCTTGCAGGCAGCGTACAGTATGTTCGTAGCTAAACTTGCAGTTGAGATTTAAATCAGGAAGTAAAGTTTGAGTAATATTGAGTATCTTATTAAAAAAAATTACAAACGCTTGACGTTATCGTGTAGCCCATGTACAGTATTAGTAAAGTACTAAGCGATTTCACATACATTTAGCTACAGTTTCATCAATATCATCTTGCTGTTTTTTCTTATCCTTTTCACCGTCAGGTTCTTTTTCACCATCTAACAGCGCGTCCGTGTTTTCTTCAGCCCGCCTGGAATAGTTTTAATATCT
This sequence comes from Phareas burnsi, assembly GCA_018249415.1. Lineage (NCBI taxonomy): Eukaryota > Metazoa > Arthropoda > Insecta > Lepidoptera > Hesperiidae > Phareas > Phareas burnsi. The sequence goes on from DWKL01004931.1 coordinate 894, forward strand.
TAGTAATCACTAAACATTTACAATTCGATTAAGTCAATAAGAAAAACTTAATACAATGAAATTGGTCATCTTATGTAACAGAAGAATGACCGGTATATGTTAATTGATGTTAAGTGGCCGCTACGGCCTATGGATACGTGCAAATAACTCACTGTAGAACAGAAATTCTACTTAAAGGGGATCCATAGATACGTTTCTAGCCCTAGCGATTGAGTAGTCCCAAATGAGTATATCTTTCTTACACCCTTGAGGTTAGAGCAGCCTAAACACTGTTGCTATCGGTGTGGCGATTGTGCCGCCGCAGTAATACCAAAGAGGTTCCCAATCTTTAAATACTGTAATGATGAATTGTAAGTGAGATGTGTGCTGAACAGTTCTATTCCCTCTGCCTGTGGATGTCTTTCTTTTATGTTAAAAGAGAAGAAAACGAGGTCAGGGCTCTCTGACGTTAAGTGGTCACTGTGACCTCTGGACACCCGCATTTAGATGGGGATGTCCATAGGCTGCTCGCACAGGACTGAAGTCTTACTTGAGGCTATGTAGATGTATTATTTATTAGTCCTGAGGACGAAGATGGTCGCTTCGCTTGTACCACACCCACCGAAATTAAACAAGGTCATGGTACCTCCACGGACATACTTTAGCTCTATCTCTACCGAGTATTTCTGCTTGATCTACTGCGGTCATTACGTGCACAACCAAGTACAGCAGCTCTGGCGCAGGCTAATTCCAGCAGCAGGCCTGGACGTCCTGACGGATATATGTTGAACCAGACTAACTAGTTAAAGACAATTACAAAATCTTTAAATGGATGATCTATGTTATGTTACAAAATAGACAGGTTTAATGAATGTTACAATTTAAATTTTAGATTGTGTCTCACCTCGCGAGATCTTCTCTTTTGTAGAAATGTTCCACAATGAGGTCCAAAGCAGATACACTCCGTGATATAATATCGTGTTCATTGTCCACACGGATACGCACGTTAAGTAGCCGCTGAGCGTTCGCCTCGTTATTTTGTACCAAGTTTATCAACAGCAGTAAAACCTAAAAATACAGTGGCCAATTAGTACAAGTGGATTTACAGTTAAAGAATTTATAATGATGCCACAACAAATTCAGTTCCTACAATATACTGTTGATAGCCATAAACACGATAAAACTATCGTAAAATAAATCTTTGCAAATTGTATTAATAACGCAAAATTAACAATAACAATCTATACAATGAAGATACAATATGTATGAATTATATGTATGTATGTATAATATGAACGATTGTTTCAATTTTTTCATACTTTATCCTTCAACATAATTCTATTACGCGTAAAGAAACAACTACTTACACAAACACTGAACTCGAAGTTCTTATTGTCGGGAATGAAATTGCCTTGATTGTTGAGAATTATTAAGCAGATTTCCATTACATATGGCTGCTCTCCGACCACTTGTGCTCCAATTGATGCTGTAACAAATGATAATTGCATGTCAGGACTACATGTCATAATTATTATAGGAACATATTAATTACTCAGTATTTTGAAATAATTGACATTAAAACTATAAAATAGAGATTGAAATTGACTAACAGACAGTGTATGGTTTAAACAGGTAGGTCGAGAAGCATAAAATTTTGCCCAGAATGTATTTATGTAAGTGGTTCTAAGGATTCCTCAAAATTAATTCCCTAACAAGATTGAGAGAAAGTTCGAGGATGAAAGTTTTTATGGAAATTTATCATATTTGAAGCTAGAAATATCTAAATTGTTTTTACACTTCTTTTTATGAATAAAAGTCATTCATCTTTTTTTCGTCGCCTAAGGAAGTAAATATTTAAGAGTTGGAGCTGTATGTCCGGTAGGATGTCCAATCTAGCACACAGCTAGTATTTAATAAACTTACAAATTCAGATAAACTTACAATTATGTAACATAAACGTGTAGGTAAATATAATACCAGGCCAAGCCTCATAGAGGATGTGAACATTCCTACACACTTTTCTCCAGAATAGAGAAGGTATGCAAGATTGTTCAAGCTGCTATACTGCTGAAAACCATATTACACTGTGGTACATTTTATTCCAAGGCTTATTTTTCCAATCACTGAAGTGTCCTAAGGATTCGATTGCACAAGAATCTTTTGACATAATTTGACAATAGTGTCTCAGACTTTGTGTACTTATTATATTTTTTGAAGCTACTTATGAGTTTTATTAACAACTGAAAAACCAATCAAAAATAGTATAAGAATCAGAAAGTCCTTCACAACCCTCTATGTCAGTGTGACAGTAATGCGATGGCGATGATGATGATGATGATGATGACAACGGTTCTTTAGAGTATATTTGTTTTTTTTATCTATGGCTAGGAAGTAAATAAACTAATAAATAATATACAAAGTTGAGAGCTATGTATACCGGTGGTGCCGAAGGAGTGCGACAGGTTGAGCAGCACCTTGACGGCGGGCAGCGCGGCATCGAGCAACGCGGCGCGCAGCACGGGCCGTGCCCCCTCGCGGGCCTCGCCCGCGCACCGCCGCAGCAGCGCCGCCAGCGTGCGCGCCGCGCCCAGCGACTCGCTCACCAGGTGCTGCTGGTTCGCTTCGTTCTGCTGTGTCACCTGACCGACCAACGATACTTTATAGTTATTTGTACATACATGGTATTTTATACGGTCATGAAATTACTTATGTAAGTTCTCAAGTTTTACATTAAGTATCTTATTTATGTATTTATTAAAACTCTATTGGAAATAAATATTTTTAAAAAGGGCATTTTTCATTCTATAATTTGGCATAAGTGGAAAACACTCAGTTAATACACTCATACATAATATTTTCTATGCTAATGGCCTAACACTAGTCTCTAAGTCTTGGGTGGTACGAACATACACGAATAAGAGTACACAATCATATCGGTTTAAAAGGTGGTAGAACTATAGTTCCTTCGTGGAGGCACTATCGTCGCCCTCATAATTCATCGTGAAGCAATTTTTGTTTCGGTTGGAAATGTGTGCTTATGAGATACACTTATAATGAGGCGACCATCTCAGTCACCAGGAATAGTGACGTATTTATGAACTATCTTGAATAGGATTTAAATCGTGTTTAGGTAAAATATACATATAGATCTAGCCTCTGATAGTAGTTTGGCAGGCCAGTTTGATGACGGCTATGCTATGTTGGTCAGCAGTAGATATGATATTGTTTTAAATTAGTTTTATCTTCATATTAAACAGATATATTTTTTTATATAAAATGTTTGTCATGTTAGTCAGATATGAACATTATGGATTTAAATCGATATTTTGTCTGTTAGGGTTATAAATGTAGGTACTAGCATAGTTAATACAATAAAAAAAAAAAGGGAACTTTTACATTAATAAACTGCCTAACATAAAATGAATTTCAATTTATTCTAATTAATAATATCTGTAGACTTTGGGGCACCTTAAACAAAATAACAATTGACAGAAACATAGCAAAATACCACATTTTGTTTTACTTATACTTTCTATATATATAGATAACTTACATTTTCCAGTACTCGCATACACCTGTCTGCTTTCCTAAGCACATCTATCTCCCCATCAGTCCAAGTACAAGCAGGTGATTCAAGACGACTGGCACAATCTTGTATGGTCCTTACAATATGGTCTACACCACCTAAGTTCCGCAATTCTTCCTTGAACCATTCTCCAGCACGTTTGGATGTCAGAGAAAGTAATGTCTCCATTGCCAGGTGACCAACCTAATCAGTAAAACAAAAGAACAGTCATTAAAACGGTAATAATGATAATTTCAAATCTGTACACAACATAACATCTATTGATACTGGTGCTTGATCGAATTTTCTAAGACTTCACTGGCAGAAGCCTGTGTGCACTGTTTCTGCCAGTGAAGTCTGTATGAAAATACATCCAAGCAGAGTGGTGTACTCGCATAAAATTGTCTATATAATAAAGAAAACGTAATTAATTTATTCTTTAATATAAAATTAATGTGCACTTTAATCTTAAAAGTAAAAAAAAAATATGCATATCTTAGTAAATTGTTTAAGACTAAAATAGTTTTATGTACTCACAGTGATATTATCTAAATCCAAATGAGTTGCTTTTCCTTGACTCTTGATCTCAGCACACAATTCCCTTACTCTTTCTTGTGTTTTAGTTAGTTGAGTCGTTGTTAATCCACAATCATCAAGGGCATTTCTGTTAAATGACAAAAAATATAATAAAATCACTTTTACTTGACTTTTATTGCATTTTGAAAACTTTATATTTCTTATACTAACAAAAAAAAGTGTTGTAAAATACTGCATCAATTTTAAAATGTACTTACTTGTGTGAAGCATCTGATTCTAATAAATTTAACATTAGTTCTAATGATTCTCGGTCCAAATCCATGTTCAAACGGTCTTGAGATAGAACAAACATGACAGTAGCGGTACATAACCCTAAACTCTGTAAATTAAATTATATGAATAAAATTAGCCATCATAAACTTGAAACTATAGCACAGCCTATTTATAAACAGCTTTTAAAGCAATTTGTTGCTGTATCTTTGAATGCAAGAGTCAATGGGTCATTAGACTGCATTGATAAGAAAACAACAACAAGATCAAGATACATAGTAATTATTTTAAACTGAGCTAGAATCAATGACCTTGATACAGAGTTTGCCAAGTAGTAATATTGTAATAGGAGTTTAGTTTTCGTTATTCTTTCCTCCTTGGCTTATGCAATGGAATGTTGACTTGTAATAATTATGTAAAATTTATGTTACAAGAAAAATCTTTGAAGATTAGTTTATTAAAATAACTACAACCAACCCACCTGATCATTAGTGGCATCATGCAATGCACTGAAAAATTTCTGCACAGTGCCATGTGCCCTTAAATGCATTCGGAATGCAGGTGCTGTACATTTCGTGGCCAATGTAATCGCAGATAAACAACGAGTTGATATTGGATTGTTGCCCTGTAGAATAAAAATATTTAACTATAAAAACTGCACATTAAAGATACATTAATATGATAATACCACTACATGCGTAACTCGATATAGTGGTTTTACTGCGATTCTATTTTAGAATTCATACCTGGAGTGCATCTAAAAGATATTCCACATCATCATTAAACTCCTGGAACTCTCCAAATTCTTGAATTTGATGGGCTTTCTTGACATTTCTTACAACTGTATAATACTGAAAAAAAAGAAAATTTTATTTAAACTACATAGAACTCAATTTCAATATTTTATGTATGTAAAAAATTTACTATCACCACCACTATGATCAACCCATGTCCTATGGGTAGACACGGATCTCTCTCTTGGCATAAAAAGACTTTAAATCATAGTTCGAGAATTGAAAATATGAATTTATATTAACTATAATTATAGATTACTTGAAACATTATCAATTTATCAATAAATATAAACAATATATCCTCTCATTATCCTTATTACTGCTAGTGAAAAATAAAGGAGTGATTAACCAATGTAGTTTACCTCTTTAGCTTCCTTAGCACACCTAACACTAGTGTATGGTTTGACAGCTTGAGAAGTGTCTAGATCATCCATAATAGGGTCTGGTGGTTTATATCTTGTAACTCTAGTAAGCTCTTCTGCTACTTGTGTAACTGGATTACTGACTTCAGTAGGCTCCGGTCTTGGTGTTTCATTTCCTTTCTGTAATATAAAATGAGTAATTTGAGAAAAATATTGTGCAATTTTTTTTGAAGTGGTGATAATGAATGCTGTTACCATCTGCATATTATTATTGTATTTTATTTTGTTTTCAAGATTCCAACTTTTTCAGTACTGACTTAAGACTTTATTGCAACAGTATTCTTATAAAATTCAGTAAACACAATAATTTAAACAATTAACAATTTAACAAATAGACTAATCATCCGTCATACATTGTTTGGATAACAGTTGTGTCATAACTTTTCACCATGTAATAAATGTTTCAACTCAACTCTCACAAACCTTTAAAACAAAACTGAACATGTGACAATAAGTGAGCATGTTATTCCTCTAATATTAAATGGTCAATGATGAGGTCAGGTCAGGCCTATGAACATGAAATAGTACAGCAAGCTCGAGAAGGAACTGTATTGCAATCCAAGAGAATTAAGTAGAAACGTATGCTAGTTTATAAGTCCAGTGCCCTAAAAATTGCTTGATATAAGCCTGAATAAGTATGGTGTTTGTAACGGTATTCGTTATTCTTTCATGGATTAATAGAGGGATTTATCTTTTATTTTATGTACAAAAATATCTCAGTAATCTTTGAAAGTGGTGATTAGGGAACACAAAACTACTATGATTTCGTTTGAAAAATGTGGTCAGGGAGATACACTTATTTCACATTTCTATTGCTGACCTCAGGTAAGACAAAATTCTATTTGTTGTTCCTCACAGATGTCTATGGATGTTAGTGACCACTTACCAGTCATTGGACTGTATGCTCATTTGCTAATTTAAGGAAATAAATAATAATAACAGTACATAATGTGAAGTTTTTACTTACATCATTTGCCCATTCATGTCGGTAAAGATGCCTTCTTTTTCTGGCTGGAAGTGGTGAGGGATTATCATTCATCAAGGACTTGCTCTTAAATATTGAACCTTTTTTCTTGGTTATAACTAATTTTACACTTGGTTTGTCCTCTATATGCTCTTCAGAATCACCTATGTTATGGGGAGACTTAAATACCTCATCTTGCTGGCTCTTTTGTGATTCTTCTTCAGAATATTCATTATGACAGCTATTGTATGCTGAGTCAGATGATGGAGTATTTGTTTGTATTGGGGTCCCAATAGTGTCCTGCACTTGAGACAACCCATCGTCTTGTTCTTCTTGAGATGCGACATCACTCTCGGGTTGTTCGATCTCAGGTGTTTCTTGAGTTACCGGAAGTTCTTCAGAGATGGAATGCTTACGCTTATGTTTTTGTTTTTTATGGCTCTTTGACTTTTGACTGGCCACTTCAACTTTGCTGCTGTCAGCAGCACGAGACTTTACATCACTTAAATCATTGGGCTCTACATGAGATTCATCATTTTCTGTTCCTTGGCGAACCTCAGGCAATGCCTCGCTGGTAGCAATTTCAGCAGCTGCCTCAATTTTTCTTCTTCCTTTCCTAGTTTCTCTTTTAATCTCTCCTACTGTCTTTGTCACAGCTTTACTAGAAAATTTAGATGTTATGGCATCCAGATAATCATCATTTTCACTGTAATTTATATTCGGTCTGTTTCTTCTGGATCTACCTGTAGTACTTTCTGGAGGTTTAGGTTCTGGTTGTGGTTCTTTGAGTGGTTTATCTGATGCTGGTGATTTGACAACACTTTTCTTTTCAGTTGAATCTGACTTAGTTAATCGGGACTCCATTGCATCTATATTTTTACTCTTTGTCTCCTTTTCAATTTCAGGTGGTGGGGACGCTAAAGTCTTATAAAGATCATATGCATCAGAACCGGGCACAGGAGAAGTAGGTTTTTTAACATTATCTTCATCTACATTTTTGTGATGACGTTTATGAGATTTATGGCTGTCTTTTTTATCTTTTTTCTTCTCTTTTTTACCTTCTTGGCTGAGACCTGCACATTTGATAGTAATTTTAAGACCCTCATGCTTAGGGGAACATATTGTTTCTACTGATGGGCTCTTTTTGTGTTCATTTCCTAAATCAAAATGAGTGTCCATAGAAGAATGTCTGTCAGAACCAGGTGATGTAAAACCCTCATTTGAGTCTGTGCTTACAATCCTAGATGTTCCTTTGGATATTCTCAATACTATAGGAGGAGGTTTGCGTTCTTCATTTGTGTCCTTACTTGTTGATGGACTGACCACCTCAGTTTTTGGTGGTGAAGGACAAGTAACCAATGGACTAGCCTTGGGTGTAGGCACTTTAGAAGGAGTTGCCTCATATCTCGCAAAATCTGGTATTGGACTATTGCTGCCATCTTCAGCATAATTGATAACCTTGTCCCGATTACGCACCAGGTAACGTTTATTGGGTGGTTGTGAATTCTCAGCATATGGGTCTTCTTTTTTAGCTGCTTTAGTAGGTACATAACCTTTCTTTGCTTTTGATTTTTCTGAATTACGTCTCGGTAGTTCTGGTGAGGAAGAATCTCTATTATATACTCTACTTCTCTTGTTACTTTTCTTTTCTTTAGCACTGGATGGATGTTCCGGTGAAAGAGGTGCAGCAGGTACCGGAGGAGCATATGTTATCTGTGGTACTGGAGGATAAGGCTCAGCATTCCGAGACTTAAAAAATTTCTTGGGTTTGGGTGGAGGTTGCTCAGCTTCTACTGTGGGTACTGTCAATGGGCTATTTTGATCTTGAACTGGCTTTTTAACAACATTGTTTTGATATGCTGAAATGAAATACATTTAGATTAAAACAATAAAAACATTTTAAATTTAATTTACATTTCCAACTGTTAAAATTGAAACTGTACATTTGTTTTGCACAATAATACATACTTTCACTGGTTATAAAACCATTTTTTCTACAATTAAAAGAATATACATTTGAAGTAACTATGAAGAAACTTATTCATACTTCAATTCAAGGTCAAACAAGATAGTGTTTGTGTATATTTACCGTAAGGAGCGCTTCTGATCGATGTGAAGCTCGTAATTCCCCATTTGCCCACAGTGCCAGCAGACCGGGCAGCTGTTGGGCAATTGCTGTTCTCTCTAAACAGGGCACTGTCCAACGGCACAGCCACGCTGCCACCACGGCCTCTGCCCCAGCGCGCCATGCTGATAATTTCATCAAAAACGATGACACCTGTACCGTCTCGTCAAATCAATCACCCTTTCGAATGTCAAAATAACAAAAAGCACATGACTTTCTTCGTAAAGTTTTACGCATAAATAACAAGCGTAAAATTCAATTCCTTCACACGAATATCATTTATCGACTTTCTCCCGATTCCTATTGCAATGAAAACACAACCCATAAAGATAACACACCCGCCATTTTTACGGTAGCTAGGTACTTTTCTCACAGACGCATTCAAATGTATAATCCAATGAAAACTTGTCCCACTTCGTAACAACTTACATTACAATTATTACAGAATTTCTTTGAACTCGAGAGGTAGATAATTAATGTTGACTCTAACATTAATAGTGACAAATAGGGCACAAACTGCGATGTTGTCATCTCATAACACTAGCAGCGCCATATTGGCAAAGCAAAACAAGGAGAAATGTTAGCCAATAGGAAAACGCTCTGAGCCATAGAGAAATATTTTTTTTTATTACCAGTATAAACGAAAAATATATATTTATAAAGCCAATCGAGTATAAATTGATGCAGCTCTAATGC
>DWKL01004932.1:0-10243 GCA_018249415.1 Phareas burnsi
ACAACATTATTGCTTCACGGCGGATTATGAGGGCGGCGGTGGTACTTCCCCAGACGAACGATTGTTCTACCACCTATTAGTTTCTATAGAGTTCTCAAAGCTATGTATAGGTTTCCAATCCGCTCTTGGACAGTGTTAGATATTTAAACCAGGAAAACATACAATATTAACAGCCAAGATATTTGAAACATGATTGACATTTTATTTCTTTCTTTGGCGTTGGAAGTCGCCACGCCATAGATACATATATAACAAGTAGTTTTAACCTCTGTTCTAGAGTTCTAGAGGAACCCCGTGGCCAACAGTGGGGCAGCAATGTGTTGATCATGACAGTCGCACCGTGGTTTAACTGGCAGAAGATTCCGTTGTAACACCGGTTAGGCAAATATCTAAATAATGAATCTAGATTTCCGTTCTGGGTCTGGGTGTTTAAGTACTCGTCTCTGCGTGTGCAGAACATCCACAATACAAGGAGTCCCAGTGGGATTCTCAGAGCAAAAAGTAAAATTCAAGTTTTCAATGTAAATTTAGTCTGTCACTGTTATTGGCCATGATAACTGTTATTTGTTTCGAGTACGCTGTCCTAAACTATTTATTCCACATTCATACGTACAATCGATATTAAATAACATTTATAAGCTGGTTATAGATGTCGAGATTATATAATTATACGTTCTGTGTAGGGAATGTTTATAAAGGTTATATTATATCCACAGATAAAGATCGTTGAATTGTATTCAGACAGTCAATGGTTACTGTGGGATATGTTGTACATCGTGGTCATTAATATTAAAATAGACCGTTATTATAAGGGCCTTTTTTACGCCATAGAATTACCAAACTAACTTGTAACCAGCTGATGGTAAGAAGTTATTGCAACAGATGATAGAACTTTATATATATATATAGTTCTATCATCTGTTGTTCCATCATCTATAACTATAGTTCGTCCTGGGAGATACTACTGTCGTCCTCGTATTCCATTGGAAGTTTCTTGTGTTTCGGTTGGAGGGCTACGATTGTCGGGTTGGAGGCACTTACAGCAAGCGACCATGTTAGTTCTCGGGTGCAGTAGCACATTTACGTACGGCTTCAGATGAGGATTCAGTCCTATTTAAGGTTGGACGTGGGTGTCCATGGTCTGCAGCACTTAATACGTAGTGGCCTGCATACTCGTTTGCTACGCTTCAAAAATAATAAAAAAACCGTTTATAGTCTGTCTGTAATAAACTAAAAATAGTATGGAAGTCTTAGTTGCAATCTGCCACTTGAGGTCTAAGTTGGCACCCCTCATATAAGTGTATCTCGCCTACTAGACTATTCAAATCAGAAGTAGCTTTTACGACTGGCTCTGGTGCCCTGAGGTCGGCTGCATACGTAGCTACCTTTGAGGTCTGTATTGAGACTCCACATATAAGTGTCTCTCGCCTACCACACCATTCAAATCAAAAGTAGTGTTTATCACTAACTCTGGTGCCTTGAGGTCTGCTATATACCTTTGAGGTCTAAATTGAGATCATTCATATAAGTATCTCTCGCCTATGACATACAGAAGTAACGTTTACCACTGGCTCTAGTGCCCCAAGGTCTGCTATATACGTTGCTACCTTTGAAGTCTAAATTAAGACCTCTCATGTAAATGTCTCTCACCAGAAGCCATGTCTCAGACCAGAAGTAACGTTTACCATGCTCTTATGCCTCGAAGCCAAACCATGAAAGGTTTTACCTTCCAACAACAATATTACACGCTGCGACACTTCCAATCAACTTACATAATTGGACTACCTTAGACTATAACTTTATTTTCCTTTTTGTTACCATTCCTTTTTGTTATCATCGCTATATTTGCGACTAATTTTGTATGACAACGGAAACTTGTATATTTATTGCAATAATTATGTTTTTATTTATATTACTTTCTCTTACTTTTCCCTGTGTATTTGTACACCCTACCTAATTATAACACTTCTACGTCCTCTTCCCAAAGGTCGTCTGGAAGAGATCGTTATATAGCGATAAGACTGCCTTTTGTACTATTTTCTTATGTATGTTAACGTGATTGTTTTCAGTGTGTACAATAAAGTGAATTTCATTCATTCATTCATCCAGCCATCCATACATCCATCCATCCATCCACCCATTCATCGTTTCATTCAGTCGTTCGTTCGTTCGTTCAGTCAGTCATTAATTCGTTTATAACTATAGCAACAATGTAATTAATTTTGCCGTACATTCGGTGCTGTGTTACGTGCGTAATCATCTACAAGATACTGTATTAATATAATTGCATTGCCGGGTACGAACCTCAGCTAGGCATATAACTAAATGATGAACATATAGATATTTGTTACAAGCTTAGATCTTGGTATCTTTGGGTGTCTGTTTAATGTTCGGCTCTGAAGGACCGATGTTTATGTCCTGAATGGTAGAGCCAACATATATTTGCCTAATCAATATTTTGGCTTCGATTTAATTCACATATTATAATTAAAAATACATTTATTTTCGTATGTTGTAATGAATTTTGCGTGTATATATTTTTTTCTAGAAATCGAATACACAAAACAAAAGATGAACGAAGAATTTTAAAATGGTTTCTTTTTCTTAAAGAGTCGATGGCCAGAACGAATATATATAAGAATTATAAAAATAGTTTTTAACACTACACAGTGTTTAGTTTTTTGTACTAACAAACTGATAAGCAATCACTTGTAATCAGTTTGTGCTTATACTGAGTGATTGCTCATGATAAGCATTATTTTAATTAAATTATTACATAGGTAGATAGTTCGACCGCAGTTACCACCGCCACTCATACAATCTGACATAAAACACTGGTTTTCGGGTACACTTACGTGAGGCGAACTTTTTAGCCCACAGAAATAGTGACGTATCTACGTCTACGTTGGCATTAGCCTCAGATAGGATTTCAATCCTGTTTGAGGTTAGACAAGTGTACATGGGCTGTAGTGACCACTTAACATCAAGTGGCCAGCAAGCTCGTTTGTTACTCTTCAAAGAAAAAAACAGCAAATTCTAAATTGGGTCTTAGTCGTTACGGACAGGATTTTTGTTCAACCGCAAAAAAGACTGCATCCATTGAAATACTGCTATTAAATATCATCATCATTATCAGCAACCCAATTAATGTATCACTGCTGGACACGGGTCTCTTCTTAGAATTAGAAAGGTCAGGTCTTAGGCCACCACGCTGGCCAAATGCGGATTGGTAGACTTTCATGAGACTGGTAGAGAGTTCTTTAATAATTTCTCGAAGTTGAACTATTATTATTTTCTAGGGTACAATAAAGGGTATTATTATTATTATTATTTACTATTACTATTACTATTAAATATACTTTGACAAAAAAGAAACCCCAAAATAATCTGTCACTGTTAATTAAAAAAGAAAACAATAATGGTTTTAATGTGTAATCGTTAAAGAGCCAGGGTCCACTGACCCACATCCGGTCGAGTCAGCATCAGTTATGCAACATTTTGATGCAGCGAAGTTGGTTTTATATTGTTAAGAATTATCAAAAGTGGAATTTTTACTGTCTGTATAATTGCAAGTATGACAGCAATAATACCTTGGCTGTAACTATTTTTTATCTTCCATTGTTGGGCACGGACTCCTCTCTATAACTGGGAAAGACTTGGAGCATACTCTACCACGCTATTCCAATACGTATTGGTAAAGAGGGATATGGGTTTGTGGATAACTCGTGTCAAATGTTTTCCAGACCGCCCACGAGCCTTTCGACAAGGTTTAACGGCTGCAAAGGATAACCTGATCCCCTCTGGAGCACGAAAATACGATTCTCATTTAGTCACTATCGGTCACTCCTGTAATTCCTGACAGCGCCCGATGTTACTTAACTTAACTATCAGTTACATTCAGGTACAGTAATGGGAACATCAAATTTTTCCTTTTTTTCCTTTATGAAATACGATCGGTCTAACATGCCAGTTGTGTGTCGACATATAGGAGACATTTTTGATATACTGAGATATACCCGGGGCCTGATGTTCCGCCTGTGCGGTATCAAATCGCTGCACAGCGGAACATTCAGACGACCCCGATGTGAAGCGCACGGAGTCGATGCGGACTATATTATACATAGTAGTAAATAACATTGAGAATCAAGAGCATAAAAAAAAAACTGTCAGTTACAATCTAGGTAATCTGCGTGGCAGTACGCGCGTCATAATATCTCAGTAGTAACATACCGGAATCTCCAGCTTCCACAACCCATTACTGCAAGACAGATTAGCATGGGTCCCTTCTAAAAATTAGAATTCTTAGGTGATTGACTACTATCCCCACATGCAGATTGACAGACTTTACATTGGCTAAGTACTTTACGGAGTATTCTCAAGCATATAGCGTCCTTTACTATATTTTGCTTCAACGTTAAACCAAGTTATAATTGATTTTTGATATGCACAAAACTTCCAAAAATCAGATGTTACTGGAGACTCCAGGACTCCTGGATTCCGGGACTCGAATCCCAGGTCGCCAGTATGAGAAACCGAAATCGCACCACTGGGCTACAACTGTTAGTTAAAATAGTAATGACGGCTGTATTTTAGATATCTAACTTGTTTTTATTTAAAACGAATCATTTTACAGCATATTTTAATTCAAATTAACCTAGAACTTAGAACTTCACAGATTTAACAGGAATTTCAAAACATTCTGAAATTGCTTTAAATTAAACGTGTAATACATAATAAACCTATGCGTAAGTACGTTTTAAACGTGTCAAATCATCTCCCATTTTAGAGCATTAATAATACAGAAGGAGTAGTTTATCTGCACATTTTAATTTAAATACAGGTAGATTTGGTAGACTGGTAGCGACAAATCGAGACTTAATAGGAAAGCTCGGTGACAGCTTGAATTGAAGCGTGGGATTAGAAACCAAAACAAAAATACGTTTAAAATTGTTTCAAGTCATGAGGGCTATCGTAGAACAATAATAATAATACCCAAACAAAGTAATTCCTCTGCGGATTTTAATTTAAATAAAGGAAGATTGAAACTTCACGAGTCAATTCAGTTCTTCTAGTATCGACGGACCGAGATTTAATGGGAAAATCGTTATGTTCGGTGACTGCTTGAAATGAAGTGTGTGATAAAACACTTATATATAAGTACGTTCCACGTCGCTTCAACTTATTGTAAAGCAATAATAATACTCAAAGAAAGTAATTTCTTTGCAGTTTTTCACGTATTTATACCTGTTGTCTGGTATCGACGGATCGAATTTAATGGGAATTTCGAAAAGCAAACAAACTCGAGGCAAGTCATTTCATTGCACATTTGGATTAAAATAAAGATAAATCGAATCTTCACGTATTCATATCTGTTGTCTGGTATCGACGGATCGAATTTAACGGGAATTTCGAAAAGCAAACAGACTCGAAGCAAGTTATTTCATTGCACATTTGGATTTGAATAAAGGTAAACCGAAGCTTCACGTATTTATTCCTGTCTTCTGGTATCAACGGATCGAATTTAAAGGGAATTTCGAAACGCGAGTATGCTCGAGGCAAGTCATTTCATTGCACATTTTATTTTAAATAAAGGTGTATCGAAGCATCACGTATTCATTCCTGTCTTCTGGTATCGACGGGTCGAATTTAATGGGAAGTTCGAAAAGCAAACAGACTCCAAGCAAGTTATTTCATTGCACATTTGGATTTGAATAAAGGTAAACCGAAGCTTCACGTATTCATTCCTGTCTTCTGGTATCAACGGATCGAATTTAAAGGGAATTTCGAAAAGCGTATATACTCGAGGCAAGTCATTTCATTGCACATTTTATTTTAAATAAAGGTGGATCGAAGCATCACGTATTCATTCCTGTCTTCTAGTATTGACGAATCGAATTTAATGGGAATTTCAAAAAGCAAACAGACTCGAAGCAAGTAATTTCATTGCACATTTGAATTTAGATACAGGTAGATCGATGCTTCACGTATTCATTCCTGTCTTCTGGTATCGACGGATCGAATTTAATGGGAATTTCGAAAAGCGAGTATACCCGAGGCAAGTCATTTCATTGCACATTTTTATTTAAATATTTTATTTAACTAATTTGGAAGCTTTACGAATTTAATGGGGATTTCGAAAGTTTATTGACTTCTTGGAGTGTGTTATAATAAAATACCTATATGTAAAGATGTTTGGTCCACATACACAGTATAGAGCTAGATAAGAAAATATTTCAAACTGTTAAACCACAAATGATTAACCCATAACCCATAGTCTACTACGCTGGCCAAGAAAGGTTTGGTTGACTTGACACACCTTTGAGAAATTTGCGGAGACCCCTCGGGCATATCAGATTTTTTAAAAAAAATTCTTGACAGTTAAAACAAGTGATCATTAAGTTCCGATACGCATATAAGTTTGAAAAATCAGAGGTTCCAAACGGGATTCAAACCCCGGATGTTCAGTTTGAGAGGCAGAATCTTAAATTTGTACTATACGGTAATATAATTAACACCAGCTTCTGAAGTTTAGTTGTAGTAGATTTATGGTTTATACAGGTACAAAGTTTTGAATGGTAACAGAAGTTCCACTGCTTAAGAGAAGTACCAAAGCTGCTCGTCAAAGTGCAAATGTGTAAATATTTAACGGTATTTATAAAATTATTATCTAGCATATTGCTTTGAAGTAGCGTGGTGGAGTATGCTACAAGCCTTTCCCAGTTGTGGAGAGAGATTCGTCCCCAGCGTGGGATAAAAAAGGTTGCAGCCATGAAATTATTTGTTAGCAATATTATTGACACGTCTCTTCAAAAGTTATTTTAGTTATATAAAAGTAATAGTTACATTTTTTTAAAGGTAATATAATAAGATAAATTTTCTAGCACTTTGTCGTTTTAATTAATTTTAAATAGGACCTTGTAATAGCGATGTAAAGATATTGGGTTTTAGTTTAAAAAGTGTGTTAAGACAGTAAAAAGGCATTCCCTGAATTCCTTGGCAAAAGGAAAATGGAACGCTCTCGGACCAACCGGACTAATGGCCTGAAGCGGACGGCGTGCTACCGCTGGACGCAGAAGCACAGGACCGATCTGAGTAGCGCCTACTAATGAAGGCCTAAGTCCAATATTGGACTCGCAAAGACGGATGATGACGATGATGATAAAACAGAGGTACTGAAGTGAGGCATTCCAACTTAGTGATTAGGGGCCGTCTTAGTGAATTTGTGATCGAAATTAGATGTGACTCCAAATAGGTTCAAAAATTGAGATGGTTTGCAGATGTCTCTTTACGTGACATGGTTCTCTATAGATGACTTTATTGCATAAAAGACTCTTTTAAACGGACTTCGAAAAGGTCTTCGATTCAAACCAGATTTCTATCAAGTTGGTCTTGTTTGTCAATTTTTATTTAATAATCCTAGCTACTTTTGAGGTAATAGACACCCTATGTGTCTTCCTGTAAACTCTTTTGTCTTTACGTAAATGTTTTATCAACGTTACCGTGATGCATTCCTGGTGTTGCAGCTGGAGAGGTGTGGTTGTCGGATACACTTGCAAGCGCAGCGACATCTTAGAGTGACGCATCTACAACCTCAGGCAGGGCTTCGTTTCTATTTGAGGTTGTGACCACTTACATCATGTAACCTGCATGCTCGTTTGCTACTCTTCAAACATAAAAATCGACTCTTGCGGTCGTTTCTCTCCCTGAGGACTACGTTGGAACGCCTCATATTAGTATTTTCGATTACAGATGCGTTGCTGTCCTAGAGGGCTAAGTTGGAACGCTTCATATTTCTATCTTACTACTCATAAACCAAAGCACAGCGGCTTTATACTGAGGCGGTGGTAGTGGTGCCGCTGTCAAACTACGAGTGCTGTCACCTTCAAACACGGTTTAATCAAAACACGCTTTATGTTTGTAGAGAAGGGTTTATGTAAAAGGAAGTTACCGATATTGTAGTAAATTGTCGTCAAAGTTTACTAAAGTTACTAACTCGCTCAATTACGTGGTCTTAAGCACGCCGCCACTCCCCTTTTTAAACTTTAAGTGGCTGCGAAATGTTAGCAAAGTAAAATTTTCAAGAAAATCTATTTTAGTTCTAGTAAGTCGGTTGTAAAAAATATCACTTCCTTTAACGGTGAAGGAAAACTAAAGGAAACCCGTATACCTCAGCGTTTTCTGTAAAGTTCTTGAAGGTGTGTGAAGTTTACCAGTCCCCACTTGGCTAGCGTGGTGGAATATTGCCTAACCCTTCATTCCGAAAGAAGGCCCGTGCACAGCAGTGGGACCGTGGGCCATCGGATTGATGATGGTCGGTAGTAATGTTGTCTTTAAGTTATAAGCTTTAATCACATTTCGAGTTATGGCCAAAAATCGGATAATTTTAAAAACTAGTGCTACTTCATAAATAGACGTCCCATAAGAATTTGGGGTATCAAGAATTGATCTAACAGAGCACTTTCAAATAGTGAAACTTTTAATTCGTGTTTCACTGATTACGAAAACATTTTAGGCATAAGGATGGCATTTTATTTCATAATAAGTAACTTCTACAGAAGCGGCGATCGCCTGGTAGTAAGATTTTAGCTTCTCAAGCTAGAGGTTCAGATTTCGCAATCTAGGCGCCCTTCTGAGTCTTCGAAGTTATGTGCGTACTCGAAATTAATTATCATTTCCTTTAATGGAAAAAAACGTGCGGGTATACAGAATCTACATGTTTGAGAATCCGTTCTTAAAGATGTATGAAGTCTGCCAATTTGCGCTTGGTCAGTTGATGGAAGTCCTAACGTTTTCCTTCTGATGATGGTTGAAGAGTAATTTAAGTACTTTAAGTAGATAATTCAAGGAGAGTACTTTTGGGTTGTACTAGATATAAAAAGTACATTTTTTAAATCACTTAAAATGAGTACGAAATACGACAATTGATCACTTTTGATGGACCAGCTTTACGACAAAATGTATTTTTTGCTAACTATGTTCATCTTGAATGCATGCAAATGATTGTTTTAGATTTTTTGTATAAAATAATGACAAGATAAAGAATGCTGATTTGATGTTATTATAAATAATTTAATTTTAAATAAAATAATTTTAAATAAATTAATTTTAAATAAAAAGAATAGTAACATTTAAAATAAAACTTTTTTAACGAGCTTGCAACGATTCTTCCTAATTTCATTTATATACACTTCCCAATTTTACGTATGAATATATTTTCAACAAAAGTATATATTATTAACAGTTAGTAAAAGGATGATAATTCTATGAAATATATTGTAGGAGACCCACGGATAGAAGATTCATTTAAGTAAAGCGTTAAAACAAATTAGCTTTGTTTTTATTGCTTCTCTATTTTATTTATTATTATTTCATGTAGAAATTTAAACCAAATCAAACCAGTACGCATATCTTCGGCATAATAATTTTATATTTGACATAGCGGAGTAATTTTATTAGATTATAAACATTCATTTAATAAATAAATAACTGTAATTGACACAAATATTAACCATGTCCAAAATACATACATACCTTAAAAACCTTCAGCGTCTTGGGTACACCATCCGCGCACCTTTCACTTAGAGCGGAACCACTCGTGACGCTTCCGCGAATTACGAAAAATGACGTAAAGTTTTCCGCACAATAATTACGACAGCTCAACGTAGCCCTAAAGACGACCGCTCTCGCGAAGTGTCGCGGTCAACTGAGTCTATTCCTCGCTTGCCTGTCTTCGTTTTCATGAAATGAACTGAAAGCATCCGCCCAACATCGTAACGACGTAACCGCCGTCACCCTCTAACCAAAATCGATACCAATTCGCATACCCATAAATCACAGTATGGCGTCGCCTCAAAAATTGTTTTTAAAGTACTTCGCTGTTTGTTTGGGAGGGTCGCAGAGGCGGGAATGAGTGTGTCGAAAAAAAATAAGCCAACCACGTCTCGGTAAGGTAAGGTTTCATGGGCGGGTTTTCAGTGAATACAGTGAATTTCTTTAATTAAAACACCAACTTTGCTCAGTTAGTGTGTGATGAATTGAAAGTGAAAAAAGTGAACTAATGCCCAAGGGCTTAATGAAAGCTTCACGGGGAAGCTTAAGGAAAGCCCCGTGGAGAAATTAATTAACATTGAGTTGATTCAAAGCTGCGCTGTGAAATGCATGTTACAGTTGGAAATAAG
Source organism: Phareas burnsi (assembly GCA_018249415.1). Lineage (NCBI taxonomy): Eukaryota > Metazoa > Arthropoda > Insecta > Lepidoptera > Hesperiidae > Phareas > Phareas burnsi. The sequence goes on from DWKL01004932.1 coordinate 10,179, forward strand.
GAAATTATAGAGAGCATGCTGTAAAATTTGTACCTCGAATCTCGGCATATTATGGTAATAATTAA
>DWKL01004933.1:0-10243 GCA_018249415.1 Phareas burnsi
CACGCACTTTAAAACATAACAGAGAACTCACAGATGTGTAGGTTGCAGCAAGAAATTTTCCTTCAACGTTAAAGCAAGTGATGATTAATATCTAATACGGACATAACTTCGAAAAATCAAAGATGCGTGCTGGATTCTAACCTCACATCTCCCGCGTGAGAGACCGAGATATTACCACTAGGTTATCACTACTTGGTTACATCAAAGGGTACGTAAGAATCCTGCTGCGCCATGTGGATTATCTAATAAGTTGACACCTCATTAGATAGTCTTGCGAAACCATCGTCATATAAGCTAGATATAACATCATAAGAGAAGCGGCGTTATGGCGTCCATTTTCTACTTTCTCGCACCACAAACTGCAGCTAGAACTTATATAGAACAATGGTTTCCAACTACTTAATGATAACGTATACGCACAGAGGCATTAAACTTAAATATCCTTAAGTGATTTTCATTATAAGAACTTATTGTTAAGGCATTAAAAAGAGCTGAGAATTCTACTAAGCAAATAAATGAAGAAAAAGTAGTTTGATATTTAGTGTTTCGTTGTCAAATACCAAAAACGGTAACCTTATAATTTCGTGCTGTCTATCTGTCTGTTTGTCTACTATCACGGTTATTTTAATCGAGATTTTTCATTAAGATACCGGCCTCTCAAGTGAGATATCCGAGGTTCGAATCCCACACGCATCTAATTTTTCGAAATTATGTGCGGCTTAGAAATTAACTATCGCTTTCTTTAAAGGTGAAGGAAAACATCATTATGAAACCTACATATTAAGGACTTCTCCGTAAAACTCTCGAGAGTATGTAAAGTCTACCAATCCGCACTTAGTTAACGAGGTGACTATGCCCTAACCCTTCTCATTCTGAGAGGAGACCCATGCCCAGCAGTGGAGATTTAATGTGTTGATGATGATGATAAAGATGGGATTTGAGACGTGCATGTTTTCTATGAACTAGGGGAAAATTCACACACGCAAAAGGGGGATGGAAAAAAGCACTCATATATGCAAAAGGGAAATGAAAAACACCACCCATATTTCTAATATTTATAGCAGAACTAAGGTAGTAAACATTTTAGGTAGTAGATTTAATTCAAAAGCATGTTCAGCTATGAATTGTGGAGATAGTGCGCTTTGAATGTTAACAGCTTCTCGGAGGGAGGTTCCGTCTTGGGTGAATCGTATTATTTGGTGTTACTTTTACGACGGGTTTATTTAGACATTATTTATTGTCGCCGGCCGGGAGCCGCCACCTGCCTCTCATATTTCGTACCAATTACTTAAAGCCTTATTCGTTTTGTTGAGATAGCTCGCAAATGGAAATTCCCCCGAAATAAATTATAATAATGATCTTTTTTACGAACGATAAGGATTTTTAATTAAGGAGATATTTACCTTGTGTATTTTTGATTTAATTTAAAATTACAAAATGTGATTACAAAAACATAATAAGGAGACCAGTGCCCAGCAGTGGAACATTAAATGGTTGATGATGAAAATGAAATTTAGGACGTGGTTGTTTTCTATGGACCAGGGCAAATTTGCACTCACATGCAAAAGCGGGATGAAAAAAAACCAACCCCATCCCTAATATTATACGATAAATATGAAAGAGGTTTATATCTCGACACATTTATAAGAACTATAACCGTTTGGCCACGTGCCTGCCGAACTCGTTGGCAGCCAGACATAGTAAGAACACAGTATTCGCATATGCCATAAGAATATGCGTTGTTTAAGCGCGCGACGTCTAGCAATGAAACATTAAACAGGTAGTAAAAACTACAAGACGCAGGACGCCATTGAAATAAAATCTTACATCTCGCTCGCGTCAGGCCTCTGCGAATAGCGCGAAATTTATATTACATGATGAGTTTCGTTTAGGAGTCGTTGTCCGGAAAACATAAAACCTCTTAACGTCGCTTCGACACTCCAAACATACATATATATTCATCCGGATACCACCGCCGCCTTCATAATCCGCTTTAACTCAATTTTTGTTTCGATTGGAGATGTGATTGTCGGGCACACTTACAAAGGCCATCTTAGTCTTCAGGAGTAGTGACGCTTCAACTTACGACCACAGATAGAACTTCAATTTTGTTTGAGCTTAGATGTTGGTGTCCATAGACTGCAGTAACCACTTAACATCAAGTGGCCAGCGCCCTCGTTTGCTACTCTTCAAACATAAAAAAAAGATATGTAAGCACTCAGTCTGTTTAGGTTCAAATTCCATTAAACGAATTGTGGACATCAAGCGGAGCGACATTTAAAAAAACGTTATTGTCGCGATAAAATGCCGATGAACCGATGATTTATAAACGGGGCCCATAAAGAGACCTATTAAAAATTCGTAATCAATCCGATAAGTTTAAGTGCTGCCTTCACTTAGCACGCGTCACCTCGGCGACTATTAATCTTGCAGATGTTACCCGAAACAATTTATTACGCAGACAGCGGAACGTTAACCGCGGCTAGAGCAAATTGGGACGTGGAGATTAGGAGGGTCAACACACTTACAATACACGGTTTAATGTTAAGATGGATGATTGAATAGTACTTCGGGCCGAGCTTACCTGGCGTGCAAATTGCCGACAAAAGCTCTCCAACGTGAATATTCATCATCATCAACCCATTAATTTCCCACTGCTGAGCGCGGGTCTCTCCTAAGAATGAGAAGGGTTAGGCCATTGTCCTCCACGGTGGCCAAGTGCGGATTCGTAGACTTCACACAACTTCGAGAACTTTACAAAGAACTCTCAGGTGTATAGGTTCCCTCACGATTATTTCCTTCACCGTTAAGCAAGTGATAATTAATTTCTAATACGCACATAACTTTGAAAAATCAGAGATACGTGCGGGATTCGAACCTCGTGAGAAACCAGAATCTTTAATCACTTTCATACATTAATTACCGCGTCTATAGTAACATAATTAAGCTGAAAGAGTTTGTTTAAACACGCTAATCTCTGGGAGTACCAGTTGGATTTTAAAAAATATTTTTGAATTCGGTACGCTATTTATCGAGGAAAGTTTTAGCAATTAGCTTGCAAAGTTTAGGCAAAAAAGTATGCGAAATGAAACCGAATACGCAATTGGGCGGACATTGTGGCCATTGGTTCTTATTCACACGAATGAAGTCGCGACGTGACGTACTAGGAAATATGACGGACCAGCGTAAGGTGAAGTATCACTTCCAGCGAGATAAACTTATGCGCAAAGCTCGCGAGGGCTCGAGTTGTCGGCCACTTAAGGGTTTTTCAGCGTTATGGCACGTAATGCCCGAGTCATGTGTGCACAATTAAAGCTCCCGCGAAAGTTGTACCAACGCTTCGAATTCCCGCTTTGTAATAAACTCAAACAGGAAACTAATGTTAACACTTCAATATTAATTTACTAGTTGCTTAGTCACTCCCTGACACTAAACAAAAGGCAATTTTGGCGCTCCAAACCTGGCAAAACGATCGTTACGACGAAAGCCATATTAGGATTCGCAGATCAAGTTTTAGACACTTGGTTGCTAGGAAGTTAGAGACTTTCGGAGTAACTAAATACTTAGTTACTGAAAATGATAATGGACGCTTATTTATAATTAAAAAAATTGGGCGGTATCTATAATGACCGAAGTTTGACAAGCCTAATGAAACCAATGATTGATGAGAGATATTGAGTGGATGGTGGTGTATAAAATCAAAGAATAACTTTATTATACCGCTAGTCGATAACAGTGATTTTATAAATAATCTTACAAAAAATGTAGCCACCGTTACCAGTTTGTTAAGAACTTTTAAGAATTTATAACGCAACGAAAAATATTATGTCGCGCATTTTCACGTTATTTTATTAGGCAACGAAAGCAAAATACGTAACAGTTTCCGGCTACAATACTCAAGACGGAAACTTTTATAAGTTGTCTGTTGCATGTTTTATCTTTTGTAACATTGCTATATTATTCTGCAACTGTGGCATATCTACCGCAATAATGTTTAACAAATCTATAACGACGCTTACAGGATACAATACCTTCGTATTCCAGACTCCATAGAAGTGTCGGTAAGCATACGAAGTGATAATACGATTTGTGAATTATACACCAACAGCTTGCGATGTATTTATGCTTAAAATACCTACCACTAATGCCATCTATGATGTGCTAATGTAACTTGTAACTGAATGTTAACGTCATGAACATCATATGTATATTTTTAAACAAAATTAATTCATTTTGTTTGTCAAATATAAAGCGCGTTTTTTTATTCCAAAATTATTAATAATAGCTTGTCTCAAGCGTAACTGCTGATGCTTTGCTACTTCTGAATACAAGGCTGAGGCTTTTTGTGGCCTACTGCTAGACGCTGGTCTCGACGCAGCTCCAAAGCGTATTGTTAAATAAAGATACGGTTTATATATTATAACTAAAACATTTAATAAGACTGTTCGGTTTGTGCGTTCCCTTTTACCGCGTACGTGTAAGATGTGGAACGAGCTCGTGACATGGGGCTCTTCAAGAAAGGTGCAAAAAGAGCTCAGAGCCAGCAATGCATTAACAACTTCTCTGGTATTGCAAATGTCCATAGGCGACGGTGACCATTTATCATCAGTGGCCCGTAAGCCTTATCATTAGATTTAGTTATAAAAAAAGACGATAGCACGAACAATAGGCATTTTACAATTTTCATATATGTTATTGAAAATGAGCAGAATGATCCAATTTAAAAAATATATTTAGATCTTATATCAGATTTAGATCATATACATATATCCTCTTTGTTTGTTGTACCATCACTTTGAAATGTCGGGTGTTTTCAGAGCGCCCATACGGGCTCCGACAAGATTTAACGATGCTATCCCATGCTAATCACCGGGACCGACAACTTAAATGTGCTGTCTGGAGCACAGAAGCGCTCATGTAATTTAGCCACTAGGGGTCACTCCTTCCACTGCCGACCTGCCCGACGTTACTTAACTTTGAAGTTCATTTCCGATCTGACTTTTAGTTCCACTTTCACGGATCAATTAATTAAGCGACTCCATAACATTGGACAAAAAATTATGGAAATAGACGTACAATATGATGCTTTTCATATTGGAAAATTGTTTAAATATTATTTATTAGCTGACAGATGACGTTTTTGGTCAAAATATCCGAACAAAAGTCCATCACACGCGAAATGGTTATCAAAGGTTATTTACCAATAAATATAATTTTAATAAGACAACCACAACACAGTCTTAGCGAATATAACGTGACGCATTTTCTCCGCACAAAGGCTGACGATGTCGCGAACAAAAGTCTAGTGGATAAATGCCTGTGCTGATGCTAAGAAACAGTTATTGACGTCTCGAGACGTCATAAAAATGTCGTCGCCACTACTTCCCTCTGCGAAACAACAGGACCGACGGAAAAATGGCGACAGCGCATCAAAGACACACTTCTACTTAGTTCTTAAGAGTTCGAGACTATTCGCAATGAAGCCGCAGCTTTAAGCTCGTCACAGACTGCGGCTAACTAGAATAAAACGAGGTAAGATAAAATCTAAGTATCTGACCGTCAATTTTTCAAAATAACTACCATTTTCCCATTCATTTACTATTTTCTATATAATTTTAGACTGGAGATTTTAGCGGGACTATCGTATAGTAGGGCTCTGGACTATACAATAATATTGTTGGGCTGTACATATAAATTTCGCTTAAAGAGAGTGGTTGAATACTAAATGTTTTATATGACAGTTATTTTCAGACAAACAGGAACACTGATACACGTTCGGCAGCGAGCAACTTTAGTTTTAAATTAATGGTAGGTACTTTTGTTTATGTAATTCTTTAATTATTTTGCATACGCTATGTATAACCAAAGATATTGTATACATTGCGTTGAAGGCAATGAAAGATTACTCGACTTTTAAATTCATGTTTGCATCACAGCCGTCGATCTTCGAGTAATGAACTAAATATTAGTAAGCTAGTTAGCATTAACATTTTTACTTAATATTTATTGTCTATGCACCCGATGTACTACTTTCTATTTTAACAGGATATTTTAAGCAGAGTGTGTAATAGATGGCGCCACGTTGCTTCTAGTACAGTAGACACTTAAAAAGTCCTTAAAATTATGCAAGTTTCATAGAATATTATAAATACTTAATCATATTATAACTAAAACATATAATAAGACAACGACACGACAATATGCTTTATTATAACATAGATATATATTATTAAAAGGTTAGCAAAATTAACCAATTTAAAAAATCGATTATATATATCTTTGCTGTGTTATATGATAAGATTTGGCTGCTAAAACAATGAACCTCTAAATTTTATATTGTGATGATATCATAAAAAATATAGTACAATTAATATCAATATAAAAATATATAATATTTATTTTATTTATCATGCAACAAAGTATATAAAAGTAGTAAAACACACTATTGTGTATGCCCCCTGAGCGTTATTTGCCGCCACAAATGACACCAAAGGCTAAGGAGAAGAAAAGTACATATAAAAAAATGGCATTATATTTTTCGGCTGATTTCACGAGCTTATCTACAACTTAGTAAGCACACGGTTACACGAGTACTTTAATCCGTCTTATTCACTGATGCAATATTGTCTGGATGTGGGTCGGTTCACTGTTTATTCACTGTTTAATATATAAAATGTATGTAAACACACAAACTATGTTAATGTTCTATGTATTGGAGCGTCGCTTATTCATGATAGTTTTTTTATAGAGAAGTTTTCTGTATCTATATTATTTATGAAAACCTATAACCTGAGATACAGCTTGACCTATCTAAAATAGGGAATTTCAAAAATACGAGACGTCCATTGAGTCCGTAATCAGACTATCCAGAAGTCTTAGTGCTCGTCTCGAGAACCACTGAACTAGATAGGGTTTTTTCTCCGAGTTTTGTCTATTATGATTTAAATAGTTTATTTTATCTAAATTAACTGACAAATGGAACGTACGTTTATTTATGTGAAAACAATGTAAATATAGCATCACTGGTCATCACTAAAAAGTTCTACATAAAAAAACAAAAGTAAATCAAAAAAGTTTACGTATTAGCCAAACTACTTTACTGTTTTTATATTAAAAATCAAAAGATCAAGACATAGTTACATGTGATATACTAGATACTAAACATCGATCCGTTCCAATATAAATTATAAAAATAATTCAAAGCATGTAAGTACCTCATGGGGATAAAATTTGCCCTATTTACCATACCATTTGGATATCAGAAGATATTACTAATATGACATTTCACGGATTCAAGGCCTTCTCATAAGATGACATTAATAGGATAACTGGATACCAAACATTGTAATAATAATTTATTTCATAAGTAGCTACAAACATTAATTTGATGACGTTATAATAACAACCGTCGTTCTACTTTCAAACTACTAGATCATAGACAAGCTCCGTCTAAACAGTCTCCTTTATTTTATACACTACCTTTAAATCTAGGCTTCGTCTACATTTGTTTTATAGACAAGATATGTTACATCACATTTACGTAAAACGATACAAGGTAGGCTTATATTGTACACCGGAACCCTATTTATGAAGTTCCGTTTTAAGACCTTTCCGTTCCACGTTATATTAAGTAGACCTCTGTGTGATATTAAGTAAATATTATGTTTTCGTTAGCACCAACATTACTGACTATTATATCATTAACCTTTTATTATCTTCCACCTTTTTTAATACTATATCACTACACAAGCTTTGATTCGCTCCATAAATCTTGACCAGCCTAAACATTCTTTATCAGTCACAATGGTAATTAAGTATATATAGATTACAATTGATCTATATGATTTATTTATAGGGAAAACCTTTTTTTTTTTCTTTTTTTTTTAACCTTCTGAAATTTCATACTATTCTTTATCGTCGACTCCTCGTGGCGGAGTATCGTGGTCATCAAGAACACCGGCATTTGTTGTTCTTTTCCAGGCTTCTCTGTCTTGATATTGAAGGAGGCCATATACGTTAGTGCTACAAGCCTGTTTCAGTATACTGGTACGTTAATAGTTAACTTCTTTTTTAAGACGATATGACGACTCGCTTGGCACAGCGATAACCATACTGGTCTGACATTGACCATGACGATTTAGACAGGCTGACATTTAAATTATTGAAATATATTTTTGTTCTGTTTCTAGGTAATTATACACTCGTCTTTATTTGTGGCCACGGCATCCACGACACAGGGCATCCTATTGTGGATGAATGAATATAGAAAGCGTTATTTAATGATTACTTTTATAAATATACTTAAATGTTTACAATATCTACTATTGTTTTTTTTTTATATTTTTGCTATTTTATACTAGTATTACTGAAATCCTCTTCTCATTCTGACCGAATCCTAGCAGTGCTTGATTACGATGAAGGTTAGTAATTTGTAGTTTATAATTAACTCCGTTACTAACTAACCAAATAAGTTGGCTGAACTCGTGCAGTAGATTGGATGCACTAGTGACAAGTGACAAACGACTGCAGTCACTCAGGAACTCCAGTAAATGACACTATACAGCTAAAAGGACCCATACAAGAGTAAGTTTGCACGTACCTACTCCCTACATGCTTTGAACGTGCATCTGACATAAAATTTTACGACTAATTCAGTGTAGGCACACATTATTGAACTAGTTCAAAATTAACTTTCACTTTATAAGCTTTCATTTAACTTGGTTTTTACAAACTTTTTTAGACTTTTTATGGGAAACCTACCCATTTATTACCTACAGTACATTTAAGATAACATTAATTTAGAAATAGTGACACAAAGAAACAAAGAAAATTACACGATTAAACGCTGAATTTATTTTACCAAAACTTATTCTTTGACTGCTTTTAGGAGCTTTTGCAACCATCAAAATAGGAGTAACTAAATAGAACGTTTGCATAAAACGCGATTCTTCAAACAGAATTTCTTTCATTAGCTGCACTGGCCTGTAACGTGCCTTAGAGCAGAAAAGTGACAAGAAAAGGCAACTGAAGGCGGATCTGGGGCGAGAAAAACAGAAATGATAATGTAACAAACGCTTTTATAATAAGAAGCTTTCATAATAAGAAAAGAAAAATCGTCGTGAACCAACACAGAACGAACTAGAATTCAAAGATTTTTACATCTAAGCTGGAAAATACTTGGAAGTAAATGGAAATTCATGAAAAACCAGTTTTGCAAACAGAATTTCTTTCATTTACTGCAGTGGCCTGTAAGGAGTTGTAAGAAAGGAAACAGCGGGTGGATCTAGGGCGGGCGGGCGCGGAATAATGGCTTATTCAAATTTAACGCGGGCCGCCGCAAAACGATCTTACAACACCTGCGCCGGACGTAGAAACTTGGGGAATTTTCCTCAGATACGTTTTACTGGTCAGTATTGTTAATATTAATTCCTTTTGCGTAGATGAGATATATTGAATGTTTCAATTTATATTTCGAAAAATCATTGTAATCGGATTGTAATATAACTGAATTTTAAAGTCGTTTGTTTAGTTTTTGCACTTTTCTCAGGGTTGGCTGTGAATCCAATACAGTATACATATTTTCAATAGTATTCTGTGAATGAATTTATATATTCATTTTTATGCGATATTGGCATAAATCGAGCCATCTTGTATAATCGTAACTGCTTACAATATCTCGACATGTTTTCTTCAGACTTTATGAGATATTTAAGTAATCATTTAATAGTTGTGGATGTTTTTTTTCAATATTTGTGTGTTTCACGTGTAGTGTTGCCAGACATCCCGTATTTTAGGCACAATTTTAAATGACCCGCCGGAACAGACTGTCCTGTATTTTACCAGTATTATTTTTTCCCGTGTATTCCGTATTGCTCCATATTTGGCTTATGTAAGAAATAAATGTACTCCTAATATAACGAAAAGTGAATTGATGACCATTTTTAATTATTATTATATTCGTACAGATTTTTTCAAATGTGTGAAATGGAACAAAAATATATTAAAACTTACACGTTTGTCAATAAAATACTCCAAAAAATAAAAATCTCAGTAAATAATGTAGTTTTTCATTTGTCTTGTGTGTCATTTGTTTCACTCATTTAAACATTTGTCCTTTACAGGCTAAAAAGATCTGGCAATCCTATTCATGGGAGATGGGTAAAAATAGTATCCATAGATAAATACATGAGAAATTAGTTACATACTTATTAATTGCTGTGACTACATGGAGTAAACACGTCTA
>DWKL01004934.1:0-10242 GCA_018249415.1 Phareas burnsi
TAGCATTATATAATTATTTTTTAAAATATATTTATTGATCTTGTTTTTGTGACGTACGTCTCTGATTCTTGAGATAAGTTTACTCATTGTTTTAGCCAGTCGCAAATGTCTGTCCTAGATATTTCTAATCGTTGTGCGTACTATGTACTCTATATACGTCTAATATGTACATGTATGCACGTCATTTGCTCTAATGATTTTCGCACACAATGTTACGTACTATTCATGTTTTAAACATTTCCAGTATACGTTGCTGGTGTGCAGTGTAATCGTACTTCGTAGAAATCGTGCCAATTTCTGACCCGCACCGGACGACCGCAACACGCGTCAAAGCCTTTGCGGCCGCTTCTGATCACTACATGTGCAAATATATGCTTTAATTTCTAACAGTCGTGTTAACTGACGATAAACTGTGTAAATAAGGGCATTCAAGCAAATTAAATGCGTTCGTGCCACCACACATTTCAACTGTGCAAATACGTTCATAGTGACATGTTTAATTAACTATGTAGCAAGGTTCATTATGGAACAGCTACACCGATTCTTCCAATTTATATACGGCTTCGCGAATATAGATAGTTTACAATAGTATGAAAGTGATTCACTACCACCTGACGCACTGATTAATATTCATAGCAACCGCCGTGCTCCAGTGAGGCTTCGAAGATCGCTTGTAACATTCAAATTATGTCACACACTGAATGTAATCTTTATCATTAATAGTACAAGCCCAAACATATGTGCCGAAGCTTTAAGAGACAATGTCACATAACTCTTACATACGTGAAAACTATTGAACTAGTTTCTCAATAGATTCAAAATGTATTCCTCAATCGATTTGAATCTATTATTAATGGTAATGTTCGTTATTGTTCAATTATTTATTTTCTGAATTCAACGAATACTTTTGTGTGATAGGATCATAAGTTGAAACACATGGCGGACCTACAGCAGTCTGTTGTGTCTGATCCGGAGACGAGGGCTCAGCTAGCTGTTCAGATGCTGCAGTGGGAGGAGAATCTCGAGAGACTTCACTGCGAACAATTTAGGCTCCGATGTTACATGGCCAGTCTTCAGAGCGGCGAACTGCCTAACCCCAAGGTAAGATTATATTTAACCGACTTTATAAAGAAAGATTTTTATAAATCATTTCGTATTTTTGTGCTGCGGATACGAAACCAGAAGGAATGTCGGAAAATGTGCTAAATTATTTACTACAAACAGAATACTAAAGTTTTAATACATAAAATATATATATCCATTGTAAATATGTATTCTTCTTTTTAAAAAGAACATAAATGCAACTTGTTGAAAAATCTGTTATAATAGACAACAAATTGTCATTTGACTGCAAACTTATATTACGGCAAGCATGGGCCTATACCCTTCTCATTATAAGACGAGGTCCGTGTCCGCAGTTGCGTAATAATGGGTCGATGAAGAATGAATGAATCATTTGTCTATGATAGATAAATTTCCTCCCATTTGACTGTCAAGATTAGCAAATCTGCTGACCGGCTGTGATTTCACGCGGTATTCGACCCCTGTCACATCCCATCAACAATTGAAATCGACGCAACCGCAGCTTTATATAAGTACTCACAATAATATTGGATTCGAGCTTTCAATATAAAACGTAAATTGAGAGGATATTTCACTGTGAATGTTAATTGATGCGCAATTTATCTTTGAATATCTTTTATGGCATTTTTATGAGATAAAAGTGGGAAATGGGCGTGTTGTCCACGTAAATAGCCACTGCAGGCCATAGTTTCCTGTTACCAAAACCAAATGGGGCCAAGGTAATAACGCTGGAAAATAACGCAAAACTCCTTACAACTATACATTGCTGCGGCCGCACTCAATCTACGAAGGGTTCTACCGCCTTTAATATTATTACTACATTTATCTAAAGATTCAAATAAAACCGCTTACGTCCCTACTGACAAAATTAGAACGCTCTTTAAATAACCAATGACCCGTCTTTTTATCGCTGCACATAAAAATACTCTACCTACTTTTTATGTTTAAGTAAATGGAAGAGATAATATTATTACATTTCGTCACTTTAACAATTGAGATTAATTAGAAACGAAATATCTGAATGATTTAGAGTATTTCTTCATAAAATATAAACGAAACCTTAAAGTCGATGCGTTAAAAAGGGTCTGGTAAATAATTTAGTCGTAAATCATTATGTAACAATAACAGGAAAAGGATATTTGTCGGCTTCACTGACTAAATTGACAGTTCTGATGACCGACAACGGAGAGTTGGCGCAGTATCTGTAACACGACCCTTGTCACAGCATATATAGCTTTCAACGACTGAAATATAAGAGCCACAATGCCACGTACCTATATTTATTTTGGGCATTAAACAATATTTTGCGCTTTCTAATTATTTTCAACATTATATGCACAAAAATATTTTTTGGTTATGTCCAATAGTAGATATTGTAAACATTACATATTGCGCTGTATAACGAAACTGGATTAATACATTCATTCAATTTTAAAACTACAAAAGTGTCAAAGAAAGCTAAACAAAATGTCATGCGTATTTTTGCAGCAGCAACAGTGATGAAATTGTGTTCATGACTCACGCACATAACTTTGAAAATCAGAGGTGTGTGCAAGATTTGAAGACCGGACGTGAGGCCGAAATCTTAGCACTAGGCTATCACTGCTCACTGTCCTAGTTATAGCGTGCCGTAAATCACACCCATTTACGTGAGGCGGTCCCTCTAATCCCTAAGAGCTTGCAAACCATCTTAAATCGGTTACGGTTAGGTATTACCCTTTTTTATAAATCTATAACCAATGCAGAGTTTATGTATTATTATATAATTTAATAGTTATGTAATAACTTTATGCTACTTTATGCCAATTATACTAAAAACATTTTAACGGCAGGGTTTACATATCAGATTAAGAGTGAAACAAAATTATTATTGGCAACGCACCGTTGAATACAAATACGAACTCCACCGAGGTCCACTGAAATCATGGTAATTTAATTACAAGAATGTTCAAATATTTAGTACCGGAAGGTAGTTTACACAACTGGGCATGCCGAGAACATTTTAATTTAAATGTTTTTAAATTGAACACTCGGAAATTACAGAATATGGTGTACTTACTAATATTTGCAAAATATTTCCGGTTTGCTAATTTGTTTTAGATAGTTTATAACTACATAGTTATTTCACACTTTGTGAGATTAATGGCTACCAATATTGCTTCCGAATCTGTGACTTTACTTTGAAACAGATGAACATCTAAATCTCCTCTAACATTAATTCACATGCACTCATTTAAAAACCACTTTCGGGAAGCAAAATTTTAAAAGCTCAAGAAAGTCGAACTTAAATGCTAGGAGAATCTTGCCGTAAAATGTTGATAAAAATAAATACAAAAGTTATACACAGCTAAAAGTCTCCCTACGAGTAAGCAATCGTTGGTGAAAACAGACACAAGCCTTTGTAAGACCAACGGGGACATTTGACCCATTTTAAAACTTCTTGGTCAATATTCTTTTGACAACTCTGTTATTTATTAATTTAACCTTAAACGAATTTTCCGAGAATAAAATCAATGGAAACTATTTTTTCATATAGTAAAGTACAACTACACTCAAAATACTTAGCTAAATTAAAAAAATATTATCAGTTTTTATTATAAGACTACTTTTAGGAGATTTTTTAGCGACAAACTTGTAAAATACGACAATCGATTATTCTGTGTGTGTAACATGCTAACATACCCGAGTGTAATTATTAACACGTTATCCAAATCTTGTTTGAGACAATGTAATACATGTGAACTAATGCAGAGCTAATGAGTTTCCGGCTGTTTGAGTTGTATCACAATTTGCGTGGAAGTGGAGTTCTCAACGCGAGTTAAGCCGGGACGTTTGTTCCAGTCGTTGCTGACACATGTCTCCCGGGGCACTAAGAGCACTTTGAACAAATTGGGCGTGTTCACGGTGTCGTCGTTCCACGCATTTATTTGCGCCCGGTCGCCGTCTCTCCTGAACAACTTGCTGGCGGGGCGGGGCGCCACTAAGCGCAGGGCGCCTAACCTCTCGCGCTCTAATTCGGGCTCGAGCCGCCGTTCCATGCAGGTAACCTTATTCGTCGACATTTTTAGACGAAACAAGCCATTATTTAGTCAAGAATCTTCATGAATAAAACTTAGCAAAACATACCTTTGTTATATAAGTCTTAGTGTCCAAAGATAAAACTTACATAAAACGTCTGTCCAATAGAGACTGTACGAACAAGTTCTATAGTTATACGATATGTACCTTCAGTTTTGTAAACCTTAACCATTTTGGTTTTAAAACATTTACCTACTAATGACTCAACATATAGTTCTAATATACAAGAAATTTCATTCAAAATAATAACCAAGTATGCTCGTATTACCAGTAATGACACGTGAAACACGTGAAATTAATAATGAATTTAAGCTATGTTTATCGGAAAATTCCGCATGGCATACGAATCGCCCATTATCGAGAAAAAATTAATTACAATCGCAAACGTGGTTGATCGCTGGGCCCAGATCAGGCTAAACAGATTTTAATGCTTTTATGAACAATTTTGGACGTTACATAAATTATATTGGCCATTGATACACGTACGCGTAATAATGATATTGATGCAATGATTAATGTAATGACTATTTCTAACAATGAATAGGGTTATAATCGAAAACAATACACAACAAATTTGAAAACTGTAGCGTTTCATCCCTATATTTTTTATAATAATTATTAATATTCTTTATTATACTATAACATACAAAAAATACTACAGAAAAAATACAAAAGCCTATGTTATTGCTAAATCGATTTCTTCTTGTCTTTTTTTTATATATGAGTATAAGATAAGTACATTAAAAGTAATTCTAAATGTTTGAGGGACATAACGTTTATTTCAATCAATCTGTTCTCGTGTTCCTTGTAAAAAACCATCAATTAGATGAAGCTCGAAGCTAAATCACACTCGAAATGTCCATCGAGCCTCAGGGGCACTCAGCTTTGGAAATGCCGAAGTGGCGTGTCCTCTAATATTAGAAGAATATACTTCGTCACGAAAAGAGGCTATTAGTCTATTACTTGCTCGTTGCCCTTGGCAGTCCATCCCTATACACAGCTCCATTTTTAATAAATTATAATGGAGTTCCTTACGGGCAGACCGGAAAACCGGTCAAGAGGGAATTACGTTTTAAGTCGAACACAAAAATGAAACTAAAATTTCTGGCAATAATCATGACTTGTACTTTTCCTTTTTCATTTACGCATAATTAGAGAGAAGTGGTTTATGCCAACTTATTATTTTGTCAACTAAGCTCTTAATACTAGTGATTGTTGTTCTGGAGAAAAGTTAAGAATTTGCTAGAGGTACGTAGGTAACAACTATCGACCCTTTGACGTCGGGTCGTAAAATTAGCTCCAAGCTTCATTCAGTTATAAAAATCGAGGTGAAACTAGTTTACAGAGACTTTTTCTCGAACATTTGCATTGAATACAAGATTAAAATGGTAGCAAAACTTGTACAAGTGAAAATCATTTAACGGAAAATTTCCTTTATTATTGAAAATGTTATTATACCTATCTAACAGAACAAACACGCGTATTTCACGTGTTATATGAACAGATATTAACAATAATCAACACAACATAATGAGTTCTTTGTATCGTTAGCTCCATTATTAGCCCGTTCAATATTATAAAAATCTAACGATTCTATATTGGTTAGTATTTATACAAATATTTTTCATCAACCATTCCTTTGTTACTGAAATAGATTGCAAATTAAACGCATTCAATATTCCTGCTTATGTAGGTTAGTGCAGGCCACAAATCCATGAACACGCTAGGGAATTAATACGATTTAGGTTGAATCGAGGTTAGGTTATTGTTGTTATATGCTTGTACAACAAGTATTCCGGTACGTGATCACAATTTCGGTTTAACTAGATGTCTCGTGAAGAGGGCGAGGCGGCCGTTAGAGTTTCGCTTCCCGAAGGCACGACAGCCACGGTCGGTGTTCGTGAAGGCATGTCGGTGGAAGAATTCCTTGCGGCTGCTTGCGCACGTCGCTCGCTCAATGCTCTCGAGCACTTCGTGCGAGTAAAGAAGCGACGAGACATGGAAGATCATAACTACTTTGTTCCACACCGAAGCGATCTTATTGAAACTTACGTAAGTATTTAAATTTTAAGTAATATTATATTTTTAGTTCGGTAGATAGACGTTCTAACGACTTGAAATTGAAAAAGTTCGATAATTTAGTGTCCTTCTGAGTTATTTTGGTTTGCCCAAACTGGAAGAATAATATCAAATAATATCACCCTCAACTGAGTCTTCTCCGCTATTAATAAGTACGAGACATTGATACCTACGACAGCTGTACCTAGTTATAGAGCCGTTCAAATTACGTCGTTGTTTTAAAAGACAAGGCTTGTAATCTATTTAATGATCCTCCTTTGTATCCGGTGTAGCCCCAGTGGAGTGATTTGTTTTATGAAACCCTCTGAATTGAATTACTTATAAAAAAAAGCCCTACGTCCCTCGGATAATCCAGATAAATATTGCCATGTAAAATATAATTTGAGAATAAAAAATATCCTAATTTTAATGTCTGAAACAGATTTTTTGTCATACTGGCCCATTTAACCTCACAATTTCAATGGATGTGCGGCAAAGTGAACAGATCTATGAGTATAAAAAGCGACATGTGACCGGATATTACGTGAGTTGGGTCTGACGGAGTGGGCACTGGTTTTGTAAGCCATAAAGAAACCTTATCAATCAGTCGGCATAATAGTTTTTTGAATGAGTTCTGGGAACTGGGAACTCGGAAAGCGTACAAATGTTACAGAATTTATTGTTTTCGTTCCTTCGACCGAAATGTATTTAAAGTCTATATAGGTGTATGTTGATTTTAGATTTTACAGCTTTACTCACACTATATTTGTATGATCATATAGTTGCACACTCACGAGGTTGTAGAAGTGTGCGCGAAAATTCTTTACCAAGTGGAGTTGCAACGGAACACCTTGGAGCAGATGTGGGGCTTCAGCGTAGAGGCCGAGCTCATTGAAAACGCTGAACGACAGGATGAACTTTGCTGCTACGTCAGCAGGGTGGAGGACAAGAGCGTTGCTATGCAAAACGGTAATGGTTGTCTTTTTTTTTATAAAATTAAATTAAATTTTGCAGTTACTTACGAGATAAACTTTGAGAACATATTGCCACCGTTACGAAAGATGTTTTTGTTATGGAGACTACCAACAATATATCGTTTGTTTAAACAAAAGAGTGACACAAATCAATTATTTAATGTTATTGATTTTTAGAACTTCCAGTATTTCCTACATCTTCACTTTCCTAAATTCATGATATTAATACTACATAGATGTCGCATTTGCTCTTTTGCTACTCTTCAATTATGCGTCGCATTGTTTGTAGGTTTTCTGACATTTGTGCCCTGTTATCAATTCAAAATCACAATGAAATTTTGCCATCACAAAAAAAAAAACTTGTTTTTCATATATGATTATTCATATTGTTTACAATTTTCTATTTAACCGACGATAGGTAATTGAAATAGTCACCGAGTCCACCAAATGCTACGTGGTCGCTGCTGCCCTTGGGCATTTGTAATCAACTCTGCGTGGAACAGAGCGGCTTTGTCGATCACAGATGGGTTATTACCCTTGAGAACTAAAGTAGAAAAATGCAAAAAGTGAATCGTCTTACCATATGTGTGGCGGGAGATCTGCCGGAGATGTACTTAAAAATTCTACCGTCTTCAGATAGTCATTAAAAATTATTATAGTAGACTTTTATTGAGTATTTTTTTCAATAATAGATGATGATGCAGTCCACATGATGCAGTAAACCCTTAGTAACCCCTTAGGTACTAATACACGAGATACAAACACTGATTTATTAGATCATATTGTTTAAATAATCTGCGCTTGTATAACTTTATTAGTACATTAAGTACAGGCAGACGTTCTAATGATTAATTTAGATTTCTGTACTGGGTTTAGATATTTTTGTACTCGTTTTAGTCTATGTCCAACGCCCGACACAGGGAATCCTAATGTAGGGTTATGAGTGTAGAAAGCGTTATTTTTTTTTTTATTACTCCTCATATGGTATTTGACTTTGAATCTTACGATATTGTACAAAATACTGCTACTAACATAAATGGCGTAATGCCTCATCTGATTTGGTGTAATTACCACCAAGTATTACCAACACTGATTTGATATAAATAACGTAAGAATTACGTGCGTTGCGCATTTATGTTCGAAACCGTAAGTTTCTAAGGTTTATTTCATTAACATTGGTAGTGAGAGCACCACAGTGCGGATTAATTGTCTCTCATCATTGTTATCGAACAAAAAACTTGAAAATCCCAGTTGCAATTTATTGTTTTTTTTTGCGCCAGGTATAATCAAAGGCGACGAGATAATGGTGATCAACGGAGCGATCGTGTCTGACCTAGATATGATGTACTTGGAGAGCGTATTGCAAGAGGAGCTGTCTCTAGTCATGATGATGAGGTGGGTTTTTCTATTCGTTTTCTCATTATCATTTTAATGCAATTTCGCTGATCGCCAAGCGAGTTAACCGTTGTTCATTAATCAACGGGCTTTGTGAGACGCGTTCGTTTGCATCGATTCGCATAATTCGATGCACCAGTAGCGAATTCGTTATGAACAGCCCATTAAAAAAACAATCAGACGCCGAATACTGAACGATTTTTCGGAAATTATTTTAATACAGTTCAAATAAAGAAAAATCAGAGCAATTTTCGTCACTGCGGCAGATTCGAATAATGAGGCTGAATCAATAAAGATTTAAATTTCACGATTTTAAAAGTGATTTTAAATTATACGGATTATTCTCATGAATTTCAAATTGGGTTCAGCTCGATATTTAAAAGATGTAAGGGAATATTTTTGAACGTGTTTTTAAAACGTTCAAAGACTCGGTGAAATGGAAAACAATTGTAATGAATAGTAAACAAATGTAAATAAGTCGTCTACGTTATTTAGACGTAAAACAAACCTTTGGTGTTATTCGACAGAGTGACTTACATAAATTCGGTTTTCCAACATCCGGCGATCAACTGAATTTAAATACAAAGTGCATAAAATCGCAAAAACTTGCCCTCGTTCCGAGCGGAGCAGGCTTGATGGCAGGAAGCTCAGCGCGGAACAAATCGGAAGGCGGGCGCGGCGCAGGCGGCGGGGCCTTCATCGCCATTTCCCGCCCTCATACACCTGACCTTTCGACCGCGACAAGTTTACTGAAGCGCTAGCTCCGACCTACATACTCCCTCGCCCTATAGCCCTCGGCCGCCTAGCGCCTCTCTCGCCGCACCGGCCATTGTGAGCGCCCGCAATCGAGCCTCTTCACCGCGCCACGCCACACCGCCACGCCGTTGCGTGAATTAATGCCCCGCTAAATTCATCTCGAAACTAACGCCCGCGACATGTTATTGTTGTGACTTTATTGTCTTTGGATAATAACGCCGCCTCACTCACCCGAACGCGACACATTATTCTTGTAGCCGCGGTAAGTTTGTGGACGTTAGCACTTCCCTTTTTACCCTTTGTGAGCCCGACGCCTTAAATCTTCTCATACTAACCTTTGACTTGCGTAAACCACTTATCTTTCTTTGAAATGTTCCCTTATATCGTTCATATAGCGTTTCCTGTTACTGTTGCGTACCTCTACAAACCATTATAAACTACTGTTCCGTAGTGTCGCCAGTTTGCGTCGACTTTGTCATTGAATATTGAATGATGCGGACGTAGACAATGCCTTGAAGCCATCTTCGTAAAAGCATACTTTAATATTAAATTTTGAAATCATCAAAGCTACAAGCCTCGCTTTTTATTAAACAAAATTGTACTCGCCTCATGGTGTTTTCTGAGAGAGTCAGTACATTATTGTTGGATTGAATGTTTAATGTTTCTATACGTTGTTGTTATGTCATGTGATATTCAGTGACATTATTATATACTTCATATATGTTGAATAATTTATATAAATAGTATTGAGACCTCAATATGGAATAAAAATGTACTCATAAGAGAAAGTGAGGGGGAATATTGCTACGCGAGAACTAACAAGTGCTATCTGTGTGTTCCTATGACATGAATAAGTAGACCTTTTTATTAGCGATAAGGAAGTTTGTGGAGTAAGAAG
>DWKL01004935.1:0-10242 GCA_018249415.1 Phareas burnsi
TAAGGGAGCAAATTTAGGTAAATCACTCCTCTGACAGGTAATGTACTTCAATGATTGCGATATTCCCAAATGGGGTATCAAAACCACACTGTGCGCAAATAGTAATATACTAAATGACCACAACATGCCCCCTTATATAAAAATCGTTTCGAAGTCTTTCTATAATGATAACCCTCATAGGATTTGTGGACACACGCAAAGACAAGTACATGACATCTAGGTCTAAAACAATCTAAACTTATCATTTAGATGGGTTGGATTAGATAGATTTACCTGGTCGGTAATCGAACCCATTTTCTTCGTTGTGACAGCTGCGCCACACGGATCAGCAATAATATTGTATATTCAGTTGAACGGCTATAGTATTTTTTGCTATACTGCCATCCTTAAGCTAAAATGCCCTTACACACCAAAACCACATTTCGAGCTATGGTCAAAAAAGGGTAATATTTAAAAATTACTTGTAACTAAATGTCGTATGCAAGAATTTGAAGTTTCAAAAATATATCTGATAGAGCACGTTCAGATAGTTAAACTTCTAATTTGTATTTTACAAATGTATGTAACTAAATGTTGGATAACAATATTTTAGCTTAAGGACGACGGCAGTATCATCATCATATCAGACTTCTGCGTTCCACTGCTGGACATAATCCTCGCCCAAAGTGTACAGATTATATTATTTATCCAACTCGAGCGCCATTATTTTCGTCGGTAAAATTATAAATATTTAGTCACGAGCCTATAAAATAACTTAGTAAATGCGTATGCAGTCTGTTTCCAAGAAAATAGTTACACGATTTTCTTTTTCGTATTACTGGAGAAAATTTTAAATACTTAACAAACATTCAGCGATTTTGAAGAATTTGAGACTTATAAATTACTTGCTTGATTTTTATATCTCGTTCCGCACTTTCTATATAGGACAATGAATTTAAAAACAACAATTTTGACTTCGTTTTGATTGTCGTGTAATTCAACTTTAAATTGCTGGCTGCGCGAAGTCAGCTTATTAAGCAATAAATTACCAACTACGATAAGGAATCAACTTTGAAACAAAAGCATGTAGGTCACGCAACTATCAATATGATAGCGTCAAACGGATGGGCATTGTGCGTGGACATTTGCATTGGCAATGACGCGAGCGGATTGATTGATGCCATCTCGCCATTATCGGTAGAAACTTCTGACGCTCTTTAAGACATGAATCATCACAATGGGCGGTCGATGACCGTATAGAGAGAGTCCTTTCATTATGATACAAGTACCTAGAAAGACATGTCAGTGCCAAATGTTATCACCGAAACACAGGGACGCCTTTAACCAATCGCAGATAGAAATGTGTTCTGTGATTTCCATCCAAAATGGGTTTCTATGTACCTTTTTTATTTCGTGATGGGGGAATATTCTTAAGATACTCGACCTTTTAGGGGAAGGATCGGATTATGTAAGATTTTTACTCACTAAAACCCCCTCTAAAAAAATCTATTTCTGCATTTTTTATAGCAGCTTTTTAAACCCTGTTAAGGTTCTGGTTTGAAGGGTGTGGTAAGAGAGAGATACTAATACGAGGTGTTCCAGCTTATTTTGCAGGGGTAGCAACGCATTGGTGCCCGTCTTCAAGTGGGACTTCAGTTCTATTTGAAGTAAATAACGGATGTCCTTGCTCGGCAGTATCCACTTATCGTTAGGTGGACTTTACGCTCATTCACTACTTCTGTTTTAAAAAAAGTATTCTATCACACTTTAAGAATTCCTATGCATGCATCGCTGCTATGAGGCTGCAGGCTATGCGGCTGAGGATTCAAATGATCAATTTTTGTAGAATAATAACGTAGGAAGTTTCTTGAAACCGACTCACAGTGATGGATGGATTTGGGCTGAAAATAGTTAAGACTCTGTGTTGCATGACATCCTGACATTAATTTTGAATTTTTAAACATTTAAATGTGCAACATGTGAGGATTTTTCATGCAAATTTAAGCTGAGCTTTAGACTTTCGAAGAATTTAATAAATTATTCTTCTTGTGCGATTTTAATATACGATATGTATAAAATGATTAGTATCAAAACATGCTTTTCTTATCGACAGAGCTTGTGTGGACACGCTGCCGACGAGTTGAATAACAATTAATATCCTGAGAATAATTTATTTATAATGCAGTGCTTTTCTCATGTCTGGCCATTTCCTCCTATTATGGTTTAAATTATGCTTCCAAGAAGCGTATGTATGCAAATCTTATGGAATCATCGAAATATGTTTGACGTCCTGTAGTTTTATTAATTATAGCTTTCCGGCAGCGGCTGGCTATGTAATAAGCAACAAATAATACTATTATTTAATAGTTTGTGGTTTTGTATAAATCACATCTCAAGTGGTGTCAGATGCACACCAAATAATTAATAAAATTAAAATTGAAAATTTGTAAATATTAATCATAATTTATCAATTGCTTAACAAAATGATATACAAAATATGTGTAAATTAATTTTATTATATATGTATCGATACTATTCTGAGTGATGTATATATAAATACTGGATGATGTCGTACATAATTTGATAGCGGAACGTATGACTCAATAAATTTGATATAGTGTCAACACGTCGACACACCACACATGTCCGTCTGTTCGTATGTCACAGCAATTTTTTTTCGAAAACGACTGCCACTATATAGACGCCATTTAGAACGTAGGTGTGTTATTAAGCGTTGTATAATAGTGTAGTGAAATAACAAACAAATGGGGAGCCAGTCTTTATACATGTAACTTGTGAGAAATTTAAAATATTGATCGGGTGGTATAATTAAATAGGTATTTAAAGCGGTATAGAGATTTCTGGAAAATATTCGTTTAAGTCAATATCTGCTGAGATATATGCTTTTAAATCATCAAGATTGTCTCCCCTCCCCCCGCTCTAACACATCAATCGGTCAGATATACTTATAACATTTTTTTAATAATGTAAGTTGTGTAGTTTTTGAAATATAACATATTTTCCGTTACACGCTGTTTTCCTGTTTTCAAATGTTTTTTTTTTACATATTATCAATATATTTGTATGTAAGGTTCCGGTCTCTGACATTAGGATTCCAGAGTTCGAATTTCGCACGCCCTTCTGAATTTTCGAACTTATGTGCTTCTTACTTGTACTTGATATAACGATGAAGAAAATGATCGGGAGGAAAACTACATGCCTGAGAGTTTTTTTAATGTTATCGAAATTATGTGATGTTAACTAATCCCCATTTGGCCACTTTGGTGGATTAAGACCTAACCTTCTCATTCTGAGTGGAAACCCGTGCCCAGCAGTGGGACAGTAATCGGTTGATGATGATGATATCAATATATTAAATTTATTAGCATTATAATTTTAACACTTTCCTGGGAGTAGAGTGATATGCATTGTGCTCAGAATATTCTGGATAATATGTATGGGTGCAGATCAGTGTAATTTAAATACCTTTTTTTATATAAAACAATTGAGTATGTTAGATGTTGTACTTATAACGTTTTTCGGTTTATAGAGTCCCTAGAATAGAAGTTGACAGTTAGCATATACAGGGCTGAACATTTATTTGAGGCAATATTTGCAGTGTTTTAGTTTCCAAGCTTACGTAAATGAAGGAAATATGTAGATAGGTTTAGTTAGAGGATGTTTGTTTTAGACTTTATTTGTAAGGGAAATACTAGAACTATTATTTAATTCTAACAATAAACCCTACTTGTGTTATCTGCTATAGCTTCATTATATGTACGTATAAAATATAAATTATTGTTATAAATGTTATCAAAAGGAAAATTCCGGTTTCAAGGGGAACATTAACGTATACAATTATTGATATTGTTATTGTGTAATTAATGACTGCAGTGTATTTACATTATACTAGTTACTGCAAGCGGCTTCACTCGCCACAAAGAGTTTCAGTCTCGTTTTACCTCGTATGTGCAAAAAGTGAGAAAATTAGTAAAAAAAAATTTTTGACGACAATTACAGTAAGAATATTTTTAATGGCGTCAACCTTGATCACAGGTCCCTTGCGTGCTAATTACTAACTTAATATCATAGATTTAGATTTTTGTTATTTTTTACTACGTTCAAATTCTACACACATTCTAAATCTATGGTAGAAATGCATTACACACCAGACTAAAGTAACTCTTCTCACATAAAGAAAAAAGAAAAACAGAACCGATACCCCAACCCAGAACAATGTACATCGATGTCATAATGTAGACGGTGGGTTGAAATAGGCATGGTGGTGGTGCTGTTGGAATCAAATCACGAAGAATTCTATCACCTTCAAACTATTTCTTTAACAAGTGACAGGCCCCAAATAAAATTCGCATTCTGGCTTAAATGGTATACAAAGAATACTTTTGAACGCTTTTGAATAAATTAAAGTAACCTTTTTGTTAACCGTCTTCGCAAAGGAGGAGCTTCTCTGTTTTTTTTTTATAATTATAATTAAAGGCGGCGACTCTACTTCTGTATCGAAAGATTTTGTTATGTTTGAAGAGTAAAAAACGATCGTGTAGGTCACCTGATGTTAAATGGTTACTACATCCCATGGACATCCACATCTAATCTCAAACAAGACTGAAGTCCTATCTGAAATCGTACGTAGATGCGTTACTACTCATGTGTACTACATTTGTACTCATATATAATATAGGACGGAAACCAGGTTCAAACCGGGTTCAAAACTGTCGCTATTCTGGCTTAAAGAATAGGTTTCTAGTTTCGTTTTTAATATTTTTTTACGTACATACATACCCGGAAACGTGGACTGTGGCCGTACAAATGCTTTAAAGTATTTTGTCATTGTTATTAAAATACAAGATAATAACGTATTATTAATCATTCTTATCGTATATTTTTAATTTGGTATTAGAGGGTCTGATTCATATCCAAATGGTCCATGCTACTCATTTTTTATAATTCAACATAGGATAGGCGGTCTACCTAATGGGAAATGGTTACCGCAGATAGAAGAGTTGGGGTACAGAATGCATTCCATGCCTACCCGTTCCTCCTTTAATGGAGAGTTCTTTTTGCACCTTTTTTTCAAGAGCCTATGTCATGACGTCCAGTGTACGAGAAAGTTCGTTCCACATCAAGCATGTACGTCGACGGTGAAAACACACGAGTAATTCTATTGTACTTTAATCAGTTACCACACATTCAAGATAATATAATTAAAGCGATTGTAGTGTCATATATTTTTATAGGTATATATATTATATATATAATTAAAAGTAATCGTCTGTGAATAATTTTAAAATCATTGTATTTTTTTACTTATATTCTTCCTTTATAATTATGCTTATTTGCATGATATCATTTTTTCGTATTCATTTTTGTCTGTACAAGCTAATTTTAGAAATCGGACGAATGGGCCTAACCATAGAGTTAGATGATATGTATATTATTTACGAAAAAGATAAAGACACATAAATATACTCTGTTCTGTAACTTGAAGCTAGGGTTGGAGTGGAGGGGGGAGGGGGGGCAAGTGGAAAACTTATGTTATGTCCAACCTTTGGGGGACAGATTATGTGTGACTTTCGTTCGTTTGTAGGAGGGGCTAGTATTAGCCGGCAATTTGGGTGTATCACAATGAGGTTACCTGTCAAGGAATTCTCATTAAAAAAACCTTTACGACTGAATATACAATGAACATTATGAGTATAATAATAGAATAAATAATTAAACAATTACTGTCAATTAATATGAAATTGCTCAAAAATTGAGCTTACACATGACTTATTTAGCAAATTATTTAGGAGCTTATGGAGTATCAACAATCCTGTCTAATCAGTGGATATTAGTCACGACGTCATTAATTATAATAATGGCAAATGTTTTATGCACTGCAGTTACGTACCTATCTATAGAGTGTTCTTATTTATGTATATTTCCTAAATTAAATTATAAATATTGATTATTAGCGACCTGCGTGGTGCAGCAGTTACTATACTGGTTTGACACGCAGAGGGTTCCGGGTTCGATTCCCGGACAAACAGATATTTAATGATGAATTCAGATTTCTGTTCTGAGTCTGGATGGTTGTGTAATTTTTTCTACGTATCTATGGCACCCACACCACAGGGTTACTCCTACTTTGGGACTATGAGTGTAGAAAGCGTTTTATAAAAAAAATATGCTCATATTTTTACAGATCTTTGGTATTTTGTCAGGTACTATATCGTCTCGCAGTAATACTGTATCATGGTAGTATGAGAATATTAATTTTAAGTTAGGCATGTGTAATATATGGATGATTAAGATAATTAATTAATATCACTAAACCGTATTGGTGTACCGTATTTAGTTAAATATTTAATTAAAATTACATACACGTTGTATGTCAATGCCGGCCCAAGGAAGAAAAATGAAGCATAGATAATATAAACAAACAAACAATGTACGATAGATAATGAAAACTACTTTTAATGCCTTGAGAATTGAATAGGTGGTGAACTTAAATTGTTCTGAGAGGTACCACGGCTGTCCTCATATTCCGCCGTGAAGCAATTCTTGTGTTTCGATTGAGGAGGTCTGGTTTTGGGGCACACTAACAAAAGAGGCAACCATTTTAGTCTATGCACGATATCAGATAGGATTGTCCTGTTTGGTCTATATACTGTTGTGACCACATAGCATCAGGCGACCAGCACGCTCGTTTGTCACTACTTCATAAAAAGATTCATGTGCTCCTTCTCCCGTGGAGGTGACTAAGGGAATATATTTAAGGACAGCAGTGGCTTCTTACGAAATTATTCATTAAAAACGGGTCAATTATGCTCCCACACTAAAACCTTTGTCCAAAGCCCTATAATGACTGATGGATGTATGAATAGAAGGACGTGGTTGGACAAGGCATATATAATGAGTACATAGTGGCCTACAAAACTGCGTAATTTACAGCCGCGGCAATAAAATAAATTACGGAAGCGACACTTAATTCTGATTGGCTGGACAATGGCGGCATACAAAACATCTCTAATCGTTAACCGCTATTGCTATATCGTCTCTTAAGCCGCCTGAATAAATTTGCAGCGCCGAATTTATTTGACCCCATCTCCGTTTGGAAGTTCGCGCGTGGCGCTGTTATTAATCAGGCAAATGCGAACATAAAAATATTAAAGCTAGACAGACCTGGACTTGAAACAGGAGGAAGTAAGTTTAGCAAATTATTTCTTTGCTCTTACTTTCTGTCATACTCACGGTCCATGGTCGATATATTTATGTAAATATAATGTGCCCCATCAATTTTAATTATTATTTGAAAATTATTTTTCATCATGAAAAAGATTTTTATTATGGAGTTTATTTAGCGGCTTCTTCGCCATAAACAAAACATCTTACAAGTCGGTGGTAATTTGTTTCCGTTCAAAAATAATTCCGTAAAGGGTTTACTTTGAATAAAAATATTTTTATATTAATTTGATTTGTCAGCTAACATCCATCTTATTAAATTAAGTTTTTTTTAAGCAAACGACCATGGAGTCGGTCTTACCACTAGTCCCATGAAGTTATCGCATAATATGACAACTAAAACTATTTCGTGTCAGTAATCCAATGAGACAAGAGACACCGAAAGGGATTTATTTTCTTTAGCCATGTAGTACTACTAAATTTTATAAGGACTCTCGAAGAAGACTAACAATTATACAGTTCGACGATAATATGTTGTTATTCTTTTAATACAGATTTTATGGTTTTTCATGTAGTTGTTGTTGTGGCTTGTAATCCACTCGATATTGAATTGATCTATGGTATTGAGTGCTGCGTAGGCCTATGCGTGCGAGTGTAGGCCTTAGACACCTATAAACATTCCTAAATAGGTAGGAGTCCTATCTTGTCATCATCAACTCGTTAATGTTTCACTGCAGAACACGGATCTTCTCTCCGAGTGAGAAGGGTTAGGTTAGGGTAGGTTACACTGTAACGCTGGTCAAGTACCAATTGGTAGACTTCACATTCCTTCGAAAACTTTAGTAAGAACTTTCAGATGTGTAGATTTCCTCACGATTTTTTCTTCACCGTTAAAGCAAGTGTTCATTAATTTTTAATACGCACAAAACTTCGAGAAATCAGAGACGCGGTGCGGGATACGAATCCCGGACACCCTGAGAGGCCAGAGTCTGAACTACTAGGCTATCACTGCTTATGCTCTATTATGTCGTTTAATAATTCTTTGCTACTCTCGAGTTCTATGTCGAAACGCCATGCAAGTGTCACAAGCAAGTTCGGATGAATGTTGCTTCACAACGAGGCTACTTAATAAAGATTATAATCGCTACAAATTATACAGAACGTTAAAAAGTATGAATTAAATAGAACAAACAGTATATTTTTATACGCGGAATAATGTTTTGCTTGTTTCTGCTTCTAATCTGCGACATATAATAACATGTTGAAACTTGTGTTGTATAAAGATAATGGTATTAATTCATGAACTTATTCATATCCTGCGTTCGGCATGTTTTATCTATACATTGCGCCGGATGTCTATAAACTGTCCGTCCGTACTGCAAAATGTCATTGTTCTCCGACACAGAGTATGAATTATAGACAAAACGAAGCGATGAAACCAATGACAAACAGATGATACTTGACAGCTTTTAATGATATAAGAATTTACTTACGAATGAGGCTAAAGGGATTTTACTCACATGTTGATTATTGCTGTCTTAGGCCGCGTTTACTTGGACGATAAATAAACGCAAAAATTTGTTAGCCGCCTCTCTTGGCGATCGACTATATCGTCTTGATTATCGTCACTAATGACTTTATAGTTCGCGACCTATGTTACCAGGCGGGTCAAGGCGGTTAAATTCGTTCCACTTGATAGAGGAACATTGTGAAACGCATACGGAAATGAAGTAGAACAAATAATCCTTACGCAATCCTGTTCTTTGCGATCCTTAAATAGGATACACGGTTAGTGAGTCTGACCAGCCATTTTACTGGTGGTGAAGTATTTTAGTGGCATCGAAGCGCACAATGGTTATAAAGTGTACCTGAAGCCAAATTGTCACTATATCCTAAGGGCATTTATGACAAGCTTAGTCCTTAGACGTCAAGCTCGCTTGATTTATGAAACCACGTGAACCATTTTCATGTCTCACATATTATGATTACGATAACATCTTTACTAAATAAAAATAAATATTTTAAAATATTGATAACAGAATAATTGTCTCATTCCTTCTTCACTAATGTGCATGACAGTACGGTTGGACAGTGGAATAATTGTAATTTTCGCGTAATTAGACGTAACGCGAATTAATGACAACTAATTGGAATAATTGCTGAATGTTCTATTCCGTTCAAAAGAATCAGATATATCATAATGGCGATTACAAGTCATTTGATAATTACTCTGTGGGCAGCTTACTCTGAGTCACGAATAATCTTTGTTCAAAAGCTTTAAATACACTTGAATAACATTCCTCCAATCGCGGTCGGATTACGGGGTCGTCCTTTAAATTTTACAACGATTTAATTATTCCGCGCACAAAACATCCTGTATTTTAGAGCTCGTTATTTTTTAATAGTTCTGTTATGGGGTGAACCGGTACGCAGTCGTATCAATAGGTCGTAGAGGAGCGATCGTGTTGTATCGACATAGTGTGGGAAACAATCACCACTGTTGAGGAATATTTAATTAACCGGCGGAAGCGATAACAAATATCGCGTACTGTGGGAGTCGCGTTTCCAGCCAGTGCTAATAAGTTATTAAACAAAACCGTTGACGTTTCGAGTGACTCGAAATCGAAAATGGAAGTTCGGTTTTTGTTTGCATTGTTGACTTTGATCGTTTTGGAATATGTGTTTCTGTGTGACGCTCAGGAGGAAGGAGATCCCCACGTTTGCATAGACGAGTATGTATATCTTATAATATTTTTTTATATTTGAAGAGTAGCAAGCGAGCGTGCATGTCGCCTAATTTTAAGTGGTCATTGCAGCCCATGTACATCCACATCCCTCAAACAGAAATTAAGTCCTTTCTGAGGTCGTACTTAGGTGTGTCATTACTCTTGCATTAAGATGATCACCTTGCTGTATGCCCGGCAACAACACCTCTTCAACCGAAACTCAAAAACTGCTTCACGGTGCATGTTGAGAACGGCGGTGGTACCCCCTGGTTGAACTATAGTTCTACCATGTATCATTACGTGCCAACTAGTCTTTAGTTATTACTACATACTAATATTATAAATGCAAAAG
>DWKL01004936.1:0-10241 GCA_018249415.1 Phareas burnsi
ACAAAGGAAATAAATTATAAATAAGGATATACAGGGAAGGGGTGTACAAAAGAACAGAAATCAAAATATAGTATAAACAAATAAATATCAGCAAATATAAATGAGGTGACAAGAAGAAGCTAAAATACAAATAAATAATACCTATTATATTTTTTAATGATGGTTTAAAAAAGTATGTTAAACTGAAAATAGTTCGTATTTGACTTTCATACGAGCGCTGCAATTATTGAGACAATTTATTTAATTAAGAATTTACAAAGCGTTCATATTATTACACGCTTTCATTTAATTTGCTTCATGTATGTCTGTCTGTCTGCTTGAAACGTCTACTTCAAATAATACCTCGAGCATTTAAGAAAATATTAAAAAGTTCTATCCACATTTTATACTGCCTGCGTCTTTGATCAACCGTAGCCGAGGATAAGTTTATTATTTAACTTTCTTCAATAAATATTATCTTACCTCTTAATTCAATACTTTATAAATAAATATTTTATTTTAGAAATATTTTTACGTTTAGTTGCCATTAAACCAATGGTTTCCCGCTATCTTCTTCAAGTCATCAGTCCCACTTGGTCGGGAACGACCTTTGCTCCTTTTGCTCGGATCTAACCCAGGTCTACCTGTCGTCTTTGAGTATGTTGCACTTATTCCTATTCTCACAGTAAGTATTGTATATAATTGACCATTTGGTAGAACTATAGTTCACCCGGGGAAGTACCACCGCCGCCATCACAATCCATCGTGAAACAGTTTTTGTGTTTCGGTTCGAGAGGTGCGGTTGCCGGGCACACTTACAGTGAGGCGACTATCATAGTCCTCAGGAGTAGTGACGCATCTATGTACAACCTTAGACAGAACTTCAGTTTTGTTCGAGGTTAAATGTAGGTGTCCATGGGCTGCAGTGACTACTTAACATCAGGTGGCCTGCACGCTCGTTTGCTACTCTTCGAACATAAAAAAAACATATAACTTTGAAAGTTATCGGTCATAAGATTTTTACATAAGGGTTAGTTTACGTCGAGACGCGACGCAACGGGACAGCGCGGAATTTTCACGATAGCGATAACAATACAGAACTTGTTTATTATGCTGCCGCTCTTATAATGCCGTTACATACCAAAACCACTTCGAGTTATGGAAAAAAAGAGGGTAATTAAAAATACTAGTGCTACCTATTAAGTAGATGTCGTGTGCCAGATTTAGAGGTATCAGAAATAGAGGATTTTCAAATACTAAATTCAAATATTAAATAGTAAAACTTAGTCATCATCAACCATTGATGTCCCACTGCTGGGCACGTGTCTCCTCTCAGAATGAGAAGGGTTAGGTCATATTCCACCACCCTGGTCACCACCGCCCTATTTGCAAGAACAAAGCTAGCTCAGTGGGGATTGGCTTCGAAAGATGAGGTGCGCCGCTGAATTCGAACCTGGATCATCGGCGTAGATTTATCATAGTATCATATCTATTTTAACATAGATAACAGTATAGTAAATACTGTGATCTCACGCAGTGAGATTGTTCTTAATTTTTATTATTGACATTTTTGAATACCTAATACTGTGAGATATTTTGGAGGGGCTCTTTAACTACAATTTCATTGTTTTCGATAGAACCCGACGAATTACATCGCCCTTAGTGGGGAAGGTTACGCTACGTTCAATTATAGTTAAAAAAAAAATTAAGATGAAGTACATCATTATCAATTCATTAAAAAGCTTATAGACCATTTCAATGGAAAAATGGAACAATCAATGGCACTATCCCTCACTCGAGCACAGACATCTTGTGAGGGTAAATAAGACCGGACAATGAGATCTCCAGCCATCGAGAGAACTCAACGTCGTCGTCAACGTGAAATTGGTACACAAAAAGCCTAGAAACTAAAGTGTTGATACATACATATATAGTACATATCATAATTCCTTGAGTTTCCATATAAGATGAGAATTCTTAGAGTTCCGTTGACTAACGTCATTCTTAGCACAGAATAGATTCAGAAGCAAATGATTTTGAAACTTCGACCTTGTTATTGATATATGTAAAATGAGAAATCTTAATTTTGTTTACCAGTTTCGTACTTATAAGCTCGTGCTCTTTTCATGTTTGAAACATTATTATTTTAAACGTTTTCTATGTACATCATAACCTTATACCAGGAGCCCATATCTTGTGAGAGTAATGGAAACATACGCAATGACTAAACGCCGCACAGACCCAGAAATCTAAATCTAAATGTATAATTTAGTTTTTCGTTCGGTTGAGAATCAAACTCGGGAAGTAGTCAGGCTATGACAATGGTATCACGTGGATCCTTAACGACCATATTTCACAGTAGCTTTTAGCCGCGTTTTCGCTCGTAACGTCCTTAAATGTTTATCAAAGACCGTCAAAAATACAATAATTTGATAATTTTCTAAAGTCCTGATCACGAGCATCAGGATAAAATTAAAGTTTCTAATTTTCTCGTTTAAACGTCCACTTTGCGTTGAATTACAGTAAATACCGTCCTTCAAAACAAACTCACATTCGCATTTATAATAAGTTAGAATTTTCAAAGTATTTAGTCTGTTAGGGTGTCCTCTCAGAAAGAGAAGAATTTATGCCATGTGCGATTTGGAATTGGTGCGAAGTGTGAACTTTGTGAAGAACTCTCAGACACGTGAGATGCCTCGCGATGTTTTTTCTCACAATTAAAGTGATAATTAATTTCTAACACGGACAGAGCTGCGAAAAGTCAGGGGCGTTCTGGAGTTCGGAACCTAGTCCTCGAGAGTGTTAGGCCTGCTTCGAACACAAAGTGAGTAGTAAACGTAAATAAATAATCATGCGTTGCCGTCACTAACGGTCAAGTCCTTGGGGGCGTACCCTCGGGCGGCAGTTCGACTGCCTGGGGGTTGATGCACTCGTCTCGAACAGCAGTTCGCCTATGCTCGGGGCAATGTACTCTTTGGAATACACTTTTAGAGTTAATCGAAACTGTCTCCATTGATGTGTTCCATAGTAACTGATTGCCTAATGGTAACATAGTCCTCTCACGCTGGAGGTTCGGGGTTCGAACCCCAGGTTTCGACCCTGCACACCTCTTATTTTTTGTAGTTATGTGCGTATTAGAAATATAATTATCACTTGCATAGTAAAGGAAAACATAGTGAGGAAATCTACATAGTAACATACTAATGATGTTTGAAGTCTATTAATCTGCACTTACCTGGCCTAGTGGAGTACGGCCTCACCTGTCTCATTTTGAGAGGAGACTCGTCCCCAGCGGTGGGGCAGTAATGAGCTGATGATGATATCAGCTTTAAATAGTAATCTATCACGTTACTATAATAACACTAATAATAATAGCTCTTTCCGCAGTTCAGCTTCCACACTAGGACTCTTGTGTCGTGGGTGTCATGGACATTTATAAAAAAGATAAACAAATACCTATATCCAGGACAGAAATCCGAATTCGTTATTTGAATGTCTGCCTGGCCGGGAATTGAACCTGGAAGCCTCTGCGTGTAGCTCATTATGGTTACCACGCCGTCATAACCTACATTTATTTCTAGATATTTGCCTAAACTTATGGTATTCGTTTGTAACTACACAGTCTGTATCAAATTAGTATCGATATATTTTTTTCGATCTATTCCTTATGACATTAAATAAGTCATAAGGAAGCAATCGAGAAAAAAAAATCGATCAAAGATTTTAAGGTTTACATAGAAGCTCGGTGTTTTAAATTTGTTTCTCGCTTGTTACTCGCAAAAAGCATCCAGGTTAGTTCATTTCTGCATAAAAACAATTCACGATTCTGTGTAACGTTACTGATAATCCACTACTATGTCAACTTCTTCGAAACGGGGAATCGATCGAGGTTTTATTAATACATAATTCAAGAGCGTCGACGACGTCCTATCGTAAGTCTTGCCGATTTTAGCTCGTGTCTATGGTATATAGATATTTGTTTATTTAGCCCGTACACACTTATTTCCATTGCTTTTTTATGTGAGTAAAAGTAGCAAACGAACGTGTAGGCTACCTGATGTTAATTTGTCACTGTTGCCCATGGACACCCACATCACCACATGAGAATGAGGCTATCTAAGATCGGCCACATACTTTGCAATCCCTGAGGATTAAGTTGGAATGATTCGCGTGTCTATTCCTTACCATAATTTTTTAACTTTTTTAATATCGATGTTATGAGTCAGAAAGAGGTGTCGGAGATGTCCCCGGAACCAAGCCACGAAGGGTTCTACAACCTTTATTGGACAAGTGATTATAATGGATATATTGTGTAACGTGTTTGTCACTGTGTATGTAATGAGCAGGGGCGCTCTTCAAGATATTAAGCGCTATATAGCGCGATATAAATTTTACTGTTCTTTTTAAGGAATAGTAAATAGTAAGTAGTTGAAGCGTATTCTATGAATAAGTGTCAAACGAGCGCACTTGTCGTGGTTTTCTGAAACGAAGATAACGTTTACTCGCACGCCACCAAAATGTAAAAACAGGATTCTTGGTTTATGAGCTGCAAATCTTGAAAACAGGTTCGACCTTCGACAAATTTAACAGGAAGTGACAAATGCAAATTTTTGCAAAATATCGAGCGAGGCTGGAGGCGGAATCCAGCTACTGTACTTCTATTTCGTGTATATCTTGGTACATAATGTATCCGATCTTAATGTTAATGAAAGAATGAGTGTAATTTTAATATATTCAAATTAGACTATAGTTTGCTTTCAGTGCATATAAAACTGTCTTGGCGTATTTGCTGATGGCCGCCGTAACATGATTGCGTCGTATTCCTTACTCCCACGTGCGCCGTGAAATTATACCATCATATGGAGATGACGTCACGAAATATTATACGCTATTTATGCTTTTGAGGAAATAAACCTCATCAAAAGTTGATCAATTTCCCTATGTAGTATTATTGGCTTTAGGAAGAGTATTGGCTAGAAGTATTGGGTGTAGACAAACTATTGCCGCAGTTATTTCTACGTTAAAATTAATTTTAAAGTTGCTTACTTTTTATTAAGGGTGATGTGAAGTGGCATATATGGGCCACACTGGTCACAACGACACAACTCAGAGCAACACGCAAGTTATTTTTCTCAGATAGTCTCAGATGTTATCCCATTATAGATCCAGTACGTGGACTGCAATAATTGTCTTTGAATAACAAAAACGTTCAAACACAATGAGTTTTCTGTTATTTGAAATCTCTATATATAGACAATGTGCTCTCCATAGACTGGTTGAACTGGTTAATGGCTGGTTTTGATGTTGATTAACAAGACACATCCCATAAACTGGCGCTATGATACTCTGACCGCTAATGTCTTTATGCCCCGTAACATTTTATTGTTCCCACGTTAACATTTTCGACAGTAACCGTTCGGGTGTGGACCAAACCGCGGCTGCACGTAAGCCGTAAAT
Source organism: Phareas burnsi (assembly GCA_018249415.1). Taxonomy (NCBI): domain Eukaryota; kingdom Metazoa; phylum Arthropoda; class Insecta; order Lepidoptera; family Hesperiidae; genus Phareas; species Phareas burnsi. The sequence goes on from DWKL01004936.1 coordinate 5,437, forward strand.
AGATTTTACGGGCAATACCTATTTTTATTCTGCACCCTTTGTCGTCTAAATATATGCATTACTCGAAATATTACCGGTGCAAAATATTGGCTTCGTTACTTTCCCCGGATAACGTGTTAGCGTTGACTGATATTCGGTAAAAATAAGACAGTATGCCCACGAAAGTGTACAATTACTTTTTTTTAATTAGGTATATGCACAGGGTAGCGTTTAATCGCGACGTCACTTCATGCATCGAAAGTATGACAAAAAAAAACCGAGATTAGGCGCTTCTTCAGATGTTAATTGCGCCCTGGCATCTAAATTTAAAGACATCCGAGAACGTTATTCAAATTGTGCGTCGATTTAGATTTTTTTATGTAATCGGAGCAGTAAACGAGATTCACATCATCCACCATTCATCCATCCACCACATTTTATGTGGACACTGCCAATGGACGTGTTTAACAGATCCCCTATTGGATAGGTGTCTTGCTTGTTAATCACATATGCGTTGCTGCTCCTGAGGACAACGTTGGGATTATTAGTATGTGGGTCATCACACCCTTTCAATCAGAATACGGGAGATTACACAGCTGTTATAAGGTAAACCCAGGTGACTATAGAACCGCTATAGATAAAATACGAAGGGTACGTTCAGATATGTTTACATATTTATTTATACATACATATAATGTATACACTAGTAATAGAGTGCAGTACATATGGTATAGTTTTAACATTTATGGGTTGTTATATTATTGAGCTACATTCCTTAACATTTGCGTAGTTCTGGTAGTACGAGTAGTATGACTAATAAAGTGTTTTGCTACTGCTCGTGTGCGTGTGTCCGTACACTCGGGAAATGTGTTCAGGGCAATGACTGCCGACACGAGGGTTGCAGCTTTATGAATAGACCGTCCCTCAGTAGCAGATCTTGTCGCAAGTGCCGAAATATTATTGACAATACATCATATGTTTGTTTTCGGACTCTAAATTCTTATCATATTTTGTAAAAGATCTTCGAACCTAAATTGAACTCTATAGAAATAAATATTGTTGAATTTCCTGTCTGTTTGAAATAATTACTATTCTCTTGTGCTTCTTTGTTTATGCAGTTATTAGTGAAGTTAGTAGTTATTGTAAAAATATAACAGAATGTCTTGTGTTAGGTACTATTTAGGTATCTGGGCAGTGCACTGCTTGTGCAGATATCAGATGAACATGCCTGTTTCGATTGGATGTGACGTTGACTGTTCGGAAATAGATAGATTTATAAACGACCAGAAGTAATGAACAGGGACGTTCCAAGGGGGTGTTAGTGCAGGCTTCGCATGAGGGGTTTTGAGTGGCGGAAAATACAGCATAACATCTAAATACCCCAAATGGCCGAAGAAGGTTCTGGGTACAATGGTATTCAAAAAAAGCCAAACGAAAAACTCTTCAGTATCTTGAATACAGGCTCGTCGCTGACTTCAAATGAGGAGCAATCCTTTCCAGTCAGGGAGCTATTTGGTGAGGACGTACAGTAACAGGCATGCGAACGGTTGGTGTTCGTTTTGTTTCTGTATCTCGAGGGATTAGCGCCTAAAGTAATGCTAAGGATTGCTGCTTTTACAAGATATATATATATATTTATATTTTTTGTCAATTGAACACCACTTCAATACATTCCCAAAAATGCAATTGTAGCTATTTTTGCGTGAGAGGTTTGACTCCGTATTCGTGCGTGCTAACCGAATTATAATTTAAAATAATATATTATTGTAAAATATCTTCTACTTTTAGTTCCGATTAAGAATTTCCAAGATTGATACGTAAGCAAATAGGGTTGAAAACACTATTGTGTCGGGGTGCCTTATGGCGCTTTTGTTGTGATTCTTTTGGTGTCCACACACAACGTTATTTTGAAATTATATATTATACAAAGTTATGTAAACCGTATGGATATTGATCAGACGCGTCAGGGATTTACGGGCACCCTTGCTCAATATGTCCCTAACATTAATACATTACCTGTAAAAATAGACTGAAAAACATTCACATAAATAGTGATAAGTGATAGAACTGCCTGAAAGTATTCCAAAATGTTTTTAAAATATGAAACCTTCCAATCCGTATCTGGCGAGCTTGGTGGACTATCGTCTTCTTAGTCTGAAGAGGCCTATGCCCAGGTTTAGCAGAAAAACGTGGCTGATGAAGAAGTCTTCATGGTTCTATTGTGGATGATCTACAGATTAATGGATTTAATAGCAATATCAGCACTACTGTGTTTTAATTTGAGGGGTGTGGCGAAGTACTTTGCATGATGGGTCTTTCGGAGTACGAAATTCGTCTATAGGAGTGGCAGCCCATCCATATGATCATACGTAAGTAGGACTCCTGTCGTGAGCTTTTGGAAACGCAGTGGCCACTTAACAGTGGACAGCACTCTCATTATTTTCTGTCCGCTACTTGTAATACAATAAAAAAGTCACTGAATAGGTCTACTGAAATCCGTATCAACTTTGAAGCCATTGGTAAACTTTGTGATTTGCTGCCGTCGGCGCTTGCTTAAACTGGATTTATGGCGATCGACGCGGTAGGGTTGCAAAATTGTTATCGACTCCGGGGACTTTTAGTGGATTTTTCAACTATACTGAACAGTTTTAGCTAAACGACAAAATACAAAATTCTCGTGTTCTTTTTTATTTCATACATGTAGTTTTTCATAGCGTGTTTCATTGCTTCATATAATATTAAGTGGACACTGGTGGCACCCTATGAGCACCTGCTAGCAAATCCTTACAGGATAGGATTCGAGATCAGAGATGGCTTGGTACCCCAAAGATTCAGTTTTTAATCACACTCCTCAAACCAAAACACATCAGCGTTACATTAATGTTTTAGGTAATAAAAATGTATCTACCCATTTTTCCACGAAGAGTTTCACCTCTTTCGATAATACGTTGTGTACCTACTCTTATATAGGATGCTCTATTTTCTCCAAGGTACTAAAACATTTAATAAGGTGGTATTTTTAATCTTGTTGAAGTTGGCATGCAAATTGTATACATGAATTTGCATGAAATCGGGATGTTAGTAGAAAATATATCCCAATATATTTTACTACTTTATACAATTTCCCTAAAGGAAATACATTTTCCTATATTTTAGTATCATAATGCGCAGATAGTAAAGGAAGCATTTACTTACTATCTGTTCATTAATTTCTTTTTGATGAAAATAAATGTCATATATTTTTTGGGCATTTCGCTTAATTTAGTTTTTTGATAATAACGATTGATAAAATGTCATGAATACTTTTGTGTGATGGTCGTACCGTCTAATAACGGCCTGTTCATATCAATATTGAAATAATCATAGATAAAAAAAATCACAGAGAAAATTCGAACAAAATAAGATAAGAAGTGTTCCAAGACTAACAATGTCTACTTTCAAGACAACATTAATCTACGGCTGTATTTGTGTTTCGTTTTCCCCTCGGGGACTCAAAGGGAGCCCCGTAGGTAATGAGGTCAACTGCTAGTAGGGCGACTGCTGAATACCCCCATAGTGAGGGGAACGCTGGGTGTGCTGCTTTTACAGTAATACCATGATGTTAAACAAAGCGTGTACATGCGACACTCTTGTATTCTGTTATAGACGAATTTATAGATAGTAGTCAGATTTTTTCTATATTAACGGAACCCAGAGCCGGAATGTTGCTTCTACTCTTAGTCGCTCGTTATTTTATGGTAGTACATTGGTGAAGTCGCACCTGTGGCGTGGTCCAAATGTCATTAGAAGGTCTTTCAATGATCGCCCTCGAATCCGAAACATTTCCAGGTTAAAAAGTGACCAATGTCCATGGGCGCCGGCATTTTACAATTTACTAAGAAAATATAAAATGTAGCGACGAAAAGCAAAACGGGCTGTGCATGCTCAGTGTTCACAGGAAAAGAATAGAGCAGGATACTCAATTTATTGACAAGGTGATGGACAAGTTTGGATAGCAATCTAGACGACTTAATTTTCTATTAAAACAGTAATTTAATAAAAAAAAAATGTTTTCAAAAATGTTAACAAACGTCTTGAAAGCGGCCAATTATTTCGACATCACAGATGGACACCTTTTATTGGATAAATAATTGATCTTGAATTAGGAATTTGATAGAATAAATATAATACTTTTAATTAGATCTCCCCGTTTTCTTGTTGTTATGTCGACCTTTGAATATTTATATAGAATTGTTTGTCCAGTCTAGATCACTGTGTCTGATTTGGAGGTTTTATTAAGTACTGGAATAAATACAGTGAAGGCAAATACGGGGATCTTATTCATTACATACAAGGATTTGCGTTTTGCGTTCCCCGCAGGGACAAAGGGTGCCCCTGTATATAATCAGGTCAATTGCTTGAAGAGCTACTGACTGTCCCTTAGTAAAGCGAATGTTACCTCTGCTTTAAAAAGGAACCCTTTCTTGAATGCAAGTAGTACTCCTTTGACATGAATTGCCTTGCGTCAACATCGTAAGTACTCAAATCAGTGAATGAAGTGAATCAATGCGGAAATATCTGATTATCATCATGGTCATATTTACAGATACTATATATATACTTGATAGGTGGTAGATCAATCGTTCGTCTGGGGAAGTACCACCGCTGCCCTCATAATCCGCCGTGAAGCAATTTTTGTTTCGGTTGGAGAGGTGCGGTTGCCAGGCACATATAGCGAAGCGACCATCATAGTCCTCAGGAGTAGTGACACATCCATATACAGTCTCAAACGGAACTTCGGTTTTGTTTGAGTTTGGATGTGGGTGTCCATGGGCTGTGGTGACCAC
>DWKL01004937.1:0-10240 GCA_018249415.1 Phareas burnsi
TTTTAACGGATTCTTTCTATGGAAATGTAACTAATTCAAACCGTCTGGTTCAATATTCCACAACTACATCAGAGATCCGACAACGTCGTCCCTTGTTTCATATCCGTTTTCCATTTGGTCCGTCTCGACCGGTTATCTCATAATAACGAAAGACCTAAATGCTCTGAGATCTTGTTTCGTATATGAAATAACGAGATATGGACGACCATTCCCTAACATCCATTCCGACCTTTTTCGATGTTGAGGACTTTACAAGATTTAAAAGATTTTAACTGTGAAATTGTTATTTTTTTATGTTTGAAGAGTAGCAAACGAGCGTGGAAGCGACTTTTTGTATAATGTTTCATGTGGCTGTCCATGGGCTGCAGTGACCACTAAACATCAGGTTTTTTTTATCTTCGAACAGTAGCAAACGAGCGTGCAGGCCACATTTAACCTCAAATAAAAATGAAGTTCTATTAGAGGTCGTATTTAGATGCGTCACTACTCCTAAGGACTAAGATGGTCACCTCGCTGTAAGCGTACCCGACAACTAGCCTCTTCAACTGAAACATAAACTGTTTTACGACGGATAAAAAGCGCGGCGATGGTACTTCCCCGAATGAATTCTACCACCTATAAATTTAAGAAAACAGCGCACACAATGATCTTTAAAATGAAACTATTTCAGATAAAATAACTTCAGATTAATTCCATAATAAAAATCTCATAATATTTTATTTCACGACACGCATAACGCGACGGTCATCAGACCGGTCTTCCACCCAGAAGATTTCCGATTCAATCCTCAGCCAGGTAGATACCTAAATAACGAATTTAGAATGCTCTGGGTATGGCCATTTGTGTACTCGTCTTTATGTGTTCATGGTACCCACGACAAATGCAATCCTAGTGTAAGCAATGAGTGTAGAAGTATTATTAAATAACTATTTATTGTTTTGGATTTACACCTATTGGATTTATAAACCTTTACTATATGTGACCTTCACAAATTACGAGAATAAATAGAAAAACTAACTAACTAACTAAATTTCCGGTCCTTTAAAGGCAGGTAACCTTAAGACAGCTATTGTAAAGTTCGAACCCAGGTACAATAATTTCCTTAGCTTAGGTCTACCTTTCAGGGATTTAAAGTGAAAACCTAAACGCCTAAACATAGATACCTTAAAAAGTATTTTGTATAGTAGTTTATTTAATAATTATTTCATTATTTTATTTCACTTTGTCTTAACTTCTATCAAATGAAAAAAATATAATTATTTTAATTGATTATGTTTATGCGTTCACAGCTCACTCGCATTGGCTACTTGAAGGGATTCAACAAGTAACTATGATAGCGGTTGATCCGTTCGTTACACTTGGCTGGTTTTAGTTTTCTGCATACAAAGAACCATCCGGGCTTGTCTGTCTACCTATTATCTACATTTAAGTATATATTTCAAACTAATCTTAGTATCTAAATAACAGTAACAGTAGTAAAAGTAACTTAGTGGTAAAATTCCAGCCTCTCTATCTGGGGATCCGGGAATTCTGTCTTCCTGTTCTTTCGAAGTTATGTGAATATTACATATAAGTTATTAATGCTTTAACGATAAAGGAAAACATCGTGAAGGAACATATATGGCCAAGATTTTTTCATAAAGTGCCCAAAGGCAATCCACCAATCGGTACTTAGCGTGGTGGACTATGATCTAACTTTTATCATTCTGGTGTAGATCCGTGTCCACCAATGTGTCAATTGATGACGATGTTCTAAATAGAGTTCAATTTTCTCTTCTGACCCATTTATAAAATACTTGCCCAGAATTCATTTATTTGATAATGTTAATCTGAAATTGTTCCCAATTTCCTCTCCTAATACATTCATAAAAGAGTTGATAACAATAGGCATTCTCGACACACATTCGGCAAACGATGGCTTTGTGTGTTGCAGATTTGAGATATATAGCCAAAGGAAAACTCAGCAGTCGTGAGCATCGCAAGTAGTGACAATCTAGTGGTTAAGATACCGGCCGAGGGGCCGTGTGTGAACACTAAACGTCCGGGGTTGAATCTCGCACGCACCTCTTATTTTTCGATGTTATACCCATATTAGAAGAATCATCACGCTTTAACGGTGAAGCAAACATCGTGAGGAAATTTATACATCTGAGAGTTCTTAAATTTCTTGAAGATGTGCAAAGTCTACCAACCCGCACTTGACCAGCGTGGTAGACTATGACTTAACCCTCAATCTGTGAGGAGACCCGTGACCAGCAGTAGGACATTAACGGGTTGATGATGAAACTCCGCAGTGGATAAAATTTGCCTATTTCAAATTGATTCGCTAATCTCACGCAGAAATTCTAAAATTGATTATCGATTACGTGTAATTTTATGGGATTGATGTTACTCAAAATTGTCTAACCGAATTCTTTATAAAGTCACACTGCTATGTACGAGTGATTTTGAAAAGAGAAAAGGTATTGAACATAAGCACCTACACTGGTCTAATATGACGGATGTTTTAGTAGGTGGTGGGAATATAGTTTGACCGTCGCGCTTATAATCCGCCGTGAAGCAATTCATTCATTTCGGCTGGATATACTTGCTGGCTGGATATACTTACAGCGAGGCGACCATAATAGCTCTTAGAGTAGTGACACATCTACGTACGATCTCAAATAAGATTACAGGTTATGAGGTTAGATGTTTGTGTCCATGGACTGCATTTATCACTTATTATCAAGAGGCCTGCACGCTCGTTTGCTACTCTTGAATTACAAAATGGTATGCTGGTCGTATTACCCAGTGCTACCCATGACATACGAAGATTCCTTCACCCCTTATACCAAATCTTTTGTCTTATACCGACGTATGTTTTACAAGGTTATTCCCTACGATAAGCTATAAAAATGCGCAATAACTGTGCGTATGTATGCCAGGGAAACGTTTCATAAAAATACACACTCAAGAGTACATTGAAATTGAATTTCCCGAACCCCTGTTGACTCACGTGCATTGTAATTTTTAGATTTGGACATAAAATGTTGGGACGAAACAATCCCCTTTAAGCGTCTAGAAATATGCTTTATAACGGCTTTAACCTAAATGTGCGGTAAAATTCGTTGAAAACAATCAAATAATGTATTTTATTCTTACGTCGTCCCTTGTACTAGGTGTACGAGGTATTTAAATCAAGGGATTTTGTACCAGTCCAGACTTTCAAAATGTCACATATTAAACAGGTTGTATCTCTCTGAAGTTTAGTTACCAATAACCTAGCAATACTACCGTCCTTAAGCTATAGTGCCGTTACATCATCATTGACCAATTAATGTCCCACTACTAGGCACGACGCTCCATTCAGAAGAGAAATCAGTGATAGCCTTGTGGTTAAGATTCCGGTCTCTCACACTGGGGGTCCAGGGCTCGAATCCTGCATGCATCTATGATTTTTCGAAATTATGTGCGTATTAGAAATTAATTATGATTTGCTTTAACGGTGAAGGAAAACATCGTGACGAAACCTACACATCCGAGAGTTCCTTATAAAGTTCTTGAAGGTGTGTAAAGTCTATCAATCCACATTTGGCTAGCGTGGTGGACTATGGCCTGACCCTTCTGAGCGAAGACCTGTGTCGTTACACACTAAAACCAATTCGAGTCACGGCCAAAAATAAGGTATTTTTTTTAAATTTGCGCTACTTAATAACTAGACATTATGTGCAAGAGTTCGTGGTATCAAAAACAGATCTAATATAGCACTTTCATATAGTAAAACTTTTCATTCGTATTTTATTAATTACGTAAACCTCCAAATGTCCAAATCGGCTAAATGCTGGATAACGGTATTTTATCTTAAGAACGGCAGAATAGAGTCTGAGACATATAGAGAGAATGGACATTTGCAATACAAAAGGAGTTGCCGACACTTCGCCGACTTTAAAGAAGAGTTATTTTTTTTGAAGATCTTTTTTGAAGACCCCATATCTCATATCCGAAACAGTTTCCATGTCCGACTGCTGGACACAGATCTCTCCTTAAAACTGGGTAAGACTTGGAGCATAGTCCACCTTGGCGCATCAATGCGGATTGGTGGACTGGATACGGGTTAGTGGACAATCCTTGTTTTCAAACCGCCTATAATGCTTGGCAAGATTTAACTATTTTCCAAAGTTATCTTCGTCCAAGGTACTACCGCTATCGTGAAACAATTCTAATGTTTTAATGATATAAGGTGTGGTTGTCGGGTACACATAAAGCGGCGCGATCGTCTTAGTTCTCTTGAGAAGTAACGCCTCTATATAAGACCGAAGGCAGGACTTCAGTCCGCTTTGAAGTTAATATGTTCATGGACTTCATTGACAACTTAACATATGTCGCTTGCAAGTTCTATTGCTACTATGCTCACATAAAAAAAATCATACGCAAAATAATGAAAATTTGCGTTTTTTCTGTTTAACGATTAATCGGTGTTCAATTCTTATTTAACACTACGCACGCTTGTAGTAAGCACCTGTACTTCAATAAAAATATCCCTAAGCGTACTTTTCGAGGCAAAGAAATACAATTCAAGAGAAGTTATTAAAGGACTCAAGTTGATAAACGGTGTCTCACGGTTGTAACGAGATGATTTATACTGCACAATTTCTTCTCGCGAAACGGATTTACGGGACCGTGAGAAATTTTAACACAACTTTTCAACGAAATTCATAACTTCACCTTTGTACGTCATAGACAAGTTTATTTAAATTTTATAAACATTTGTGGTGTAATAAGTATATTTAACCATGTCGTATTTTTGTTTATGTTTGAAGAGTAAACGAGCGTGCAGGCCATCTGTGTTAAGTGGTCACTGCAGCCCATTGACACCCACATCTAACCTCAAACAAAAATGATGTTATATTTGTAGACATAGGTAAATGCGCTACTTTTGTTGGGGACTGTGATGGTCGTCTCGTTGTAAGTTTGCTCGGCAACCGCACCTCTTCAATCGAAACAAAACACGGCGGACTATGATGGCGGTAGTGGTACTTCCCCGGACGAACTATAGTTCTACCACCTGTTCAGTCTGTTAGGAATAAAGGCAGTATATTTCAAGCAGCCAAACGGTTGACATGGCGACCCTGCCAGGATTCGAAACTGGAAATGTAAATTTGCTTCTTCATCAAGTTTGCTATATGGTGGTTTTGTCACGATATTTCCCTTCGCCGCTAAAGTAACAGTTTTATTTTTTATTTCACATACATAATAGAGTAGAAGTCGTAGCATCAACTAAGTGTCTTTAATATAATTTGCACAGTAATTTCTCAGTGCTAAATTGTCCGCGCGCTGAACAGCCTGATGGGTGAATTGTACTTTGGATTTGTGGTTAGAAGAAATTAGAATTTAGAATAACCCGAAACACTGGCACAGGATCTTCAAAAGAGACAAAATAGAGCTCACTCATTTTAGTGATTCCTTTGGTACAATGTCCATAGGGAACCGTGATCATATACTATCAGGAAGCGGGTACATGATTGGTTTTTTTAGATTACTTTCAAAAAAAGCAGTCGATTTGTTAATTCCACTAAAAACATGAATATAAAAAAGAACTAAGTTATTTGACGACGCGCATTGCACAGTGGTTACTATACCGATATGATACATAGAGGGTTCGGGGCTCGATCCAGGCCAAGCTGATATGTAAATAATGAATTTAGATTTGTGTTCTGGATGTATGTGTTTGTACATTTGCCTTTGTTATTTGTAATTTTCCATGGCACCCACGACTCCACTAGGACTAGCGGGCGATTTGTTATCCTCGCACTAGCAGGTGCTATGATTGTAGATTCGAAATCTATATAACTTCGAAAAATTAATGGTGCATACGCATTTCGAAGACTAACTTCCCAGTGTGAAAGACCGGAATCTTAACCCTGAACCATCGCTGCTTAAATGTTTATAAATGTATACTAGACTTTAAATATATTTGTGCAAAAAAATAGCACCTTGTACATACAATTAATAAATCGATCTAACTCTTAAAACTAAAACCCTTTACCATTAAGTTAAAAAACTTTGATTTCACTCTTCTCGCGTCCCGTCATCTATCTCAGTTAACATAAACTGTAATTACCCGGTACCAACGTCGTTGGAAGAAGCGTTCCTTACCAACTGAAAAAACGCGGAGAGAAGCTAAATAGATATTTTATCACTTTTATGGCCACTTACTCTGAGCTCCGTTTGAGTTATGTTTCTTGTAGTGTCGCTTTAGATTCGCGTGTTTAGTCTTGTTGCTTTTTCTACCGGTTACCATTCCATTTCCAGCCAATTACCTTTCGATTCAGGACTGATTTTCCTGTCAATAATATATCTGTTTACTTTTCTTGGATTTAGTTACAAAGAGCAAAGTTAATTGGTGTATCTAAAACCTTGAGAACTGGTATATATATGAGATATTAAAAAATGTCTAGTCTTTAGAATTTATAGGTATGGAAATAGCAAACAAGAGTATGCAGTTCACTTGATAGTAAGTGGTCAACGCAACCCATGGATGTCCACAACAAACCTCAAACAGAACTTTCGAAGTCGTGCGTTGATGTTTGCCTCGTTTGCATACCCGACGGCCACACCTTTCTAACCGAACAAATATTGCTTCGTGGCGGATTGTGAGGGTGGTAGTTGTGCCTGCCTGGTCGACTATCTATCATAGCCACGAATAGTCTGTCATATGGAAACGATCACAGTTTTCCTTGCAGCGCCGGCCCGAGCAACCATACTGTCTTACGCAAATGACATGAAAAGCGCTACATTGTATATTTCCATCCACACTAACTATCGTGATCGTGTTGCCACGTCGCCCATTCTGTACCTTCACCGTGCTGGCACGCAAAATCGAGTGCTAGGTCTTTGCCTAGTTCACCTTTATGGACGAACACCCTGTGTCCACGATACACGGAACACTTCAATCAAGAGCACTACATGCTCGTTAGCTGTTTCTATACAAAAAAGATGTTTCTAATAACCGAAAACAGGTATCCAAGCAAAGGATACTGAGGTGTTGGCTTTGCATTTCCTTTTGTACCTTTCCTTTGTCCTCACGATGTGTATGCGAAATGTACGAAAGACTCTCAAAAACGGGGAACAAAACACGAAGTTTCAAGCACCTCAGGAACTCATAAAGACGCTGGTCTCGCCAAAAAGGAACGAAAAGGGGGTAAAACCCTCCAGGTGTCTGCATGTATTATAAAATTGATATGCCCAAGTACTTTCGAGTAAAAAAATCACACCCACCCCGCATGTTAATTATGCGGGAACACGAATTCGTTGTGCGCTACACCACGCTGGTATATTATTCTTTGATGAGCACTCGTACAGGACATGTGCTAAGGCTCAGTTCACGGTACAACGTGCCGCTAAAGTGACTTATAAACATCCTCACTAACTATCGTAATCGTGTCGCTAAGTCGCCCATCCTGTTTGCTTATCTTTTGCCCCTCTGAAGGCAGACCGTGTCCGCGGGAGCTCCGAAAGTTAGCGTCTCCTATCCATCAGGGGGACAATCGTAGCTTAATAGACTAACACTTACTCCCCCCCTCCCCCCGCGGGGTTGGTTATTACTAATATAGTGCATTGATACAGTATTATAATTTATATGATGATAATATTATATCATTGTAGGGAAATGTTAGTACTACCGGAGGGGTACTTACCTTAAGAACTGCCCGGGTAAAAAGGGGGCCCTTGAGACCCGAAATCCCCATGCTAAGGTTAGAGTAACCTTCACAATTGAAGCCTTTTGACGTTTGCCTGCGAGGGCACCAGTGTCATACCTTTTGTTGTCTTGGAGGAGCAAGCAAATTGTCAGATATGTGGTAGGACTATAGTTCGTCTGAGGAGGTTCCACCGCCGACTTCGTAATCCGCCATGATGCAATATTTGTGTTTCGTTTGAGATGTGAGGTAGCCGGGTAAACGTACAGCGATGCGATCGTCTTAATCCTTAAGAGTAGTAACGCATCTACATACGACCTCAAATGGGTCTTCAGTTCAGTTTGCGGTTCAATATGGATGTCTATAGACTGCAGTCACCATTTAAAATCAGGTGACCATCTCGCTCGTTTGCAACTTCTAACATAAAAAAGAAATATATCGCGTTATGCTTTGAGTGGAAGCGGGCGGTAAGGCAGATTCACTTTTTCGAAGCTTTCCGTCTTAGTTATCAGGAGCAACAGCATATGTGTGATTGGCTTCAGATGGGGCTCCTGTTAGATGGGAAGTTGATTACAAATGTCTATGTCAGATGCTCATTAGCTACTAAATATAGGCGTAAACGCTGTATCTTTTTCTAAGGAATCTTGTAATATATTTATTGTTTCGTGGTTGATTCATATACTGTTCAGTTTAAAATGTTCCATTAGCCTTATATATAAGAAAAATGCTGTTTATGAATTTTGTATGATTGTTATTTAATTTTAGACCTTAATTTGATGAAATCAATTATTTTTTGTGAGAAAATGTTGGCTTCTATAGTTAGCAGCTGTAGAACAGCTGCTTTTTTAAAATTGTTCAGTCTTAAAAATCGATCCAAACATTCCGTGTCGCGGTGTAATGTGATTTTATCTTTATGGGTTTTCAATTAAACAGCAGACTGTAGGGTCCTTGACTTTTCACAAAAAATTGCTCTTTTGATGAATATCTATGAAGTCCATAATGTTGTGTGTATAAATAATGGAAATTGTTTTAGTTGCTTCAACAGAATTCAATTTCTATTCATAATGTCCTATAAGAATTAGAGATTGCAATAATAATAGAAACAGAATAAGGAACTGAAAAATAAAAGAAAATAGAATATGAAACATACGAGTTATTTACGTAAGGTGATATCCGTAATTTCTCGATTTTGGTCATACTTTCATAAATAATATTTGCATTTTTATCAATGAAAATTTACTACAGTAGAAAGTTTATTTTATCATCAACCCATGAATGCTCCACTAAAGGGCACGGGTTTCTTGTCAGAATCAGAAAGGTTACGCCATGAGACACCACGGCCACTTGCCAAGTGCAGATTAATGGACTTCATACACCTTCGAGAACTTTACAAAGAATTATCATGTGTAGGTTTCCTCACCATATTAAAGCAAGTGATTATTAATTTCTAATACGCACATAAGTTTGAAAAATTTGAGTTGCGTGCCGGATTGGAACCCCAGACCCTCAGGGTGAGAAGCCGAAAGCTTAATCAATAGGCTTACGCTGAGTTATGGACAAAGAAAAGGGTTATTTTTAAAAATTGTGGAACTTAATAACCAGACGTCATACGCAAGAGTTGAGTTACAAAAAATCTTTTCTAATAGAACTCTATCAAATAGTGAAATTTATTATTCATATTTTACTGATAACGAAAACGTCAAAATGTCGAAATCGGTTACATAAATAATGAAATTTTAACTTAAGGACGGCATTGTTGACCTAATTTTCATATAATAAGAATAACAATCTTAGAAGATTGGAATTCTAAGGGCTGTAGAACCCTTAGTATTTTGACTACGGAGGTGAGGACCGCCATACCTATTTCTTTTTAATTACGTAACGAGTACTCACGATATGTTATTTTATAATTGCCTATATTTCAACCCAGTTGCATGGATCGTGGTCACGGCGAAACTGCGGTAGCGGGGTGAAACTATTGACAGGCACTAGTGGTAGATTAGTTTATCTACCCTACGTCTAGTTCGTTTTTCTTTTTTGTTTACCATATCACGACACACTACACTAATTGTATCTTTACGCACCGAACTTTGCACTATTTGCGGTTTACATAAGCTAACCACTGGACTCCACGTAAAACTATCTTAAAACTCCAACTTAAAACTATCTTCTGTGTTGAAGTTTCTAGGGTGTTTTTTGAACTCTATTGCTTCTCTTACTAAACGCGGATAGTAATGGCGTTCAGCAGAGATCACCTGAGGTTTATGTAATTCAATTCAGTGGTTAGTCCCTGAGTAAAGGATGTGTTCGGCTACCGCGGATTTCTTCGGGTTGTTATTTTTGACTGCGCTGATATGTTCCTTAATACGTTGTGATATAGCTCGTTTCGTTTGTCTAATATACGAGCTAACACAGCTGCAGTCAACCTTATAAACGCTGGGATATTGGTACGAAATCGTGTCTTTGGGTGAACGAAGATAGGCAGAGACCTTCTTATATGGTGTATATATACATTTTATGTTATACTTTCTATTTAGAATTCTACCTATCTTATCCGTTGTACC
>DWKL01004938.1:0-10239 GCA_018249415.1 Phareas burnsi
GTGCCCGGCAACCGCACCTCTCCAACCGAAACAACAACTGCTTCACGGCGGATTTTGAGGGCGGCGGTGGTACTTCCCCAGAGGAACGATAGTTCTACCACCTATTAAAATTGCATTTATTATTGATAAGTAAATAGTTTACTACACTTAGTCATTAAATATGAATACAAAACCATGTGAAGTATTGCATTAGTAATCCTTTGTGTACGCTTGTCAAGTTCATCACCATCTGTCGTATTTTTTCCCCTGACAGATAAAGTCCAATATATTAACGGATACATAAAAACCCGCAAGATATCTTTCCGCATCGTCTGTTATTTCAATGAAAACCTATTTTATGACGTCGTAAAGTCGAGTTAAACTGTATTAGTACATCCGATCGATAAACAGTAGCCACGCGCGTTATCAAAGCAAAATTACATGATAATAAATAAATGTATCATGTTTTTTGTTTTCAAGATATTAGCTTTTAAATGTATCATATTTTTTGTTTTCAAGATATTAGCTTTTAAATGTATCATATTTTTTATTTTCAAGATATTATCTTTTAAATATATCATATTTTTTGTATTCAAAATGGTTTTTTCATATTTCTTACATGACAATAAAATGAAGGAATCAAACTTATTATAAATGAAATCGATGTAAGAAATCTCTCTTTGTAAAGTATTTCACCCACCCGCGTGGGTTCCGGGTTCGGGCCAAGCATCTAAATTATGAATTTAGATTTCTGTTCTGGGTCTGGGTGTTTGTGTACTAGTCTTTCTATGTGTCTATGGCCCCTATAGCAAATGTGGGGCTGTTAATGTATGTATAATATGAATATAGAGTTACTTCTATTTCTTTAGTTTTTTTATATATCTGAACCTAGCGATAAGGCAAATGGGTAACTTAATAAAAGTCAGCCACCGTCGCCTGGACACTTGCAACATCAGAGGTATTGCCAATGCATCGCTGACTCCATCCAGTTGTGACTAAAAATAACCTCATATCATATCGGCGGACGTGGATTTCGGGCAATGTTCCAAGAGTACAGCGTAAAAGTACAACGTATCATAATTTGTTTACTGGGAAACACTTTACAAGTAATAAAATCTTCCGTGGTCCGATATGTCCGTATATCAGTGGCCCGGTACAATAACGTTACATACCAAAACCACTTCCGGATACGATAAAAAAAGAGGTTCATTTTTTAAAATTAGCACTACCAAATAATTAGACGTCATATGCAAGAGTTTGAAGTATCATAAATGGATCTTAAAGAGCACTTTCAAATAGGGAAACTTTTAATTCGTATTTCCTTGATTACGAAAATCCCAAAATGTCGAAATTAACAAGATGTTGGATAATGGTATTTTAGCTTATGAACGGCATTGGTGCCATTACCAAATGTATATGCTTAAGCTAGAATATACTAAAACGAAATTACTGCTAAAAGGAAAAACTTGTGCCACTGGAACCACCGCTAGCTTACGCCAGAGTTCTCCCAATTCATACAACAATTAGAAATAAATTATATATACTGACTAGAAATACAGGCATTTATAAAAAAAAACTTTGGTCGTTGAACTTTAGTCCGTCCGCAGAGATGCCACAACCGCCCTCATAACCCGCCGTGATGCAATTCTTGTGCTTTGGTTGAGAAAGCAATGACACTTCTCCAACCAAAGCGCAAGAATTTGGGTACGCTTACAAGCGAGGCGACCATCTTAGCCCTTAGGAGTAGTAACGTATCTATGTATGACCTTAGACAGGAGATAGATAGCGTTAGAATAAATGGAAAAATATATTATATACTTACGTGGCAGTGTTACGCCCCCTTTTTAATACTAATTGCAGATGAATATTAAATCCACCATATTGTCAGAAGAACCTCAAAGGAACGTTTAAATTAAATCCCTTTCATTACCACCAAAAGCCTGACGCAGAGGGCGTAGATGAGGAAAGCGAAACATGTTAATAAAACTCTAAAATAAAACGTACATAAATATAAAGTACAGAGAGTAAGTGATAAGCAATTAGCGGAATTGAGAACGCATGCTTTATCTACAAGTAACTTTGTCAAGTGTCTCTAGCTTCAATCCAATAAGCCTGTTTTTATGCAGCCCAAAAACAACTTTCCTTTATGTGTGAAGAGTAGCAAACGAGCGAGCAGGCCGCTTGATGTTAAGTGGTCACTGCAACCCATTAACACCTTTCCTTTATGTGAGAAGAGTAGCAAAGGAGCGAGGAGGCTGCTTGATGTTTACTGGTCACTGCAACTTATGAACACCTTTCCTTTATGTAAGAAGAGCAGCAAACGAGTGAGCAGGTCGCTTGATGTTAAGTGGTCACTAAAACCCACGAACACCTTTCCTGTATGTGAGAAGAGTAGCAAACGAGCGAGCAGGCCGCTTGATGTTAAATGGTCACTGCAATTTATGAACACCCTCATTTAACATTAAATAGGACTATAGAGCTATTTGGTTGTATGTAGAAGCGTTACTACTCCCGCAGATTAAAATGGGCGCCTTGCTGTAAATGTACCCTTCAACTATACTCCTCCAACCGAAACACAAGAATTGCTTCGCGCTGGATTTTAAGGGCGACGGTGGTACCTTCCCGGATGAACTATAGTTCAACTACCCATTGACAGCCTAGTTATCCTACTACTTCCTGGGTATCACGCTAGACACTTCGACTAGAGGAACCTTAGCCGCACTGCAATTCTAGCAGTTTACTTTTCTATGTTTTATTGTGTTTTATTGTAATTTGTTTAAAATATTTTTCTCTTAATAACTAAGGTTATGTGGTATGACCACATCTAGACGCGCGATGAAGTAAATTTGATTTTTACCCTGGATTTATATTAACCCTTGATTTAACCTTTTATTAAATTTACTTCATATTAAAAAAAGTAATAAATGAAATAGATATGTTACATATATTATTTTGAGCTGCATGGCGCAGCGGTCACCATACCGGTCTGATATGCAAAGGGTTCCAGGAAAAAATATAAAAACGATGAAAAATGTCTGTTCTGAGTGTTTGTATACTCTTCTTAGTATGTGTCTATGGCACCCACGATACAGGGAATGTTACTGTGAATATTATGTGGTAAATAAAAGCATAGAAAGCGTTTAAAAAAATCTTATGTAGATGTAACAAAAGAAAATTAAAGTGAAGTGAATACTGAAAAAAAATCAAATCAAAATGATTATACGCTTAAAGTTTATAACTTAGCCGAGTTTTTATCGCCCAACATTATTGTTTTAGCGACATTTTTGAACTTAGTCATACGATGCCATCGGGACACAACGCTATGTTTAGTCATTAAAATGAACGTAATTAACGTGATTCCTTTATGTAAAACCCTAATTGAGCTTTTACATATTATGTTTATTTGTGAAAATTATTGTAATTGGTATTATTTATTTGTGTAAAATGATGAGTTTTTTTATTATGTTTGGTATACTTGCGCTGCGTAATTTCATCTTCTGTCACACCTATATATTAATAATGAAACCGGACAAACTAATAGAAAATAAAAAAATATATAGTATAGAGTATTATAAACAGTTTTACTTGTATAATATTTTATTACATAAAATATTCAAAGAAATGAAATCTATGAAATAATAAAGTTGGAAACACTTGAGAAAATTTCTTAATCAAAATAATGAATCAAAATCTGAGTAAAGTTAATGTCTTAAATAATAGAGCTCATCAGAGCAGCTACCGAGTTGTAAAGAAAAATATAATAAGCTGAACTTATCCTTCGATCTCCAAAGGAACAAACTTTTCTTTTAGGGTTATGTAGTCCGATAAAGACTATTTACAAGGTCTTTATATAAAAACTCTGTCTTTCTTCCAGTCTGTCGCAATTAATACTTTTTTAGTTACTATCTGAATTGTCTGATATTTGATGTCATCATCATTATCAATCTATTAATGTCCCACTGCGGGGGATTGATCTCCGCTTAGAATGTGAAAGGTTTGGCCATAGTACACCACGCTGGCCAAGTACATAATACTAGACTTCACACATCTTCATGTACTTTACAAATAACTGTCAGACATGTATGTTTCCTCACGGTGTTTTCACACGTCCAGCCCCAGAACAAAAACTTACATTAATTAGTTAGTTATCTGCCTCATCGGGAATCGAACTCAGTGCCCTCTGCGTGACACACCGGTATGGTGACTGCTGCGCCACGCGACACTCTTTAAGCTTTCATTATCATCTTAACCATTCCGCTGTTAAGAAAGATGTCCTCCTAGAATGAGGAGGGCTTATGCTGTCATGGTAATCAAATTCGGGTTGGTAGATTTCACATAACTTTAAAAATATTTAATTGAATTGTTTCCAATTATTTCGTATATAATATTATATTGATGTCTATTTTGTGTTACTCGACAAACTCTTGGCAATATTTTTGTTACAACTTTTTGACCGAATAAGACTTCTGAAACTATCGGTTAGTCGCTTCATTACTCCCCTGATGAGTTTGCAATTTCTTGAATGGTATATCACTTTACCTAATCTTCAACATAAATCTATTACTGTTTTGTCTCTGGGTCTCCTCTCAGAATAAAAAGGTTTTACGCTATAGTTTACCATGCTGCCCAAGAATAGATTAAATTATTTTATTATATAAAGTTATACAACAGTGATAGCCTAGTCGTTGAGATTCCGGCCTCTCACGCTGTGCGTCCAGGGTTCGAATCTCGCCTTTCTTTTTCGAACCTCTGATTTTTCGAAGTTTTATATGTTTAAAAATTTATTATCACTTGTTTAAGGGTTGAAGAAAAACATCGTGAGGAAGCTACACATCTAAGAGTTCTTTGTAATGTTCTCGAGTGTGTGAAGTCTACCAATCCGCACTTGGTCATCGTGGAGAACTATGACTCTCATTCTGAGAGGAGACCCGTGCCCTGCAGTGGGATATTAAAGAGTTGATGATGATGATGAGTCTTAAGCAGACACTTTTCCATCATACTTTGGATCTTAACATCTAAGCTTTGATGCTGCAACGTTACAGCTCCCCTTACTTGTAGGAGATATATGTAGAAATGTCTCTGCCTCTTAAGAACAGACATTTCTATTTAATCTCAACGCCGACAAAGCAGAAGTACTGCCAATGGTATTTAGTAGTACTTACTCTTTTCAGACAGATAGTTTTACCAGACATTTAAAGTAGTCTGCATAAGTTCATAAAACTCATCAAAAATTTTCAATTAGGGTTTCCATTTAAAAGAAAAACATAATAAAGAAACTTTTTGTAGATCGAGTCGTTAAGTTCCGATCCGCCAATGGCCCTACGGCAATATTAGACGATTCCCAAAACTTTTCGTTTGTTTTGATACTTACAACTTTTTACCCTGATCTTAATTTTATGAAGTATGAAATTTTTGTGCGTTCGCTTCATTATCCTTCTAATAATATAGTAATATATTAAAAGATTTAATTGGTGATCATTTCTGAATTATTTTAGAGATATTTTTAGGCATGTTGATGGAGAAAAAATTGTCGTGATAAATCCCATGACGCGCGCGAAACGTCACACTGAAACGACAGATTCGAAATAATTGTGGACATAAATATACAAATGTTTTAAGATTTAGACTTCCATATTTAGTCCGCAAATGTTGTTTTTTTAAATAAATATTATCAATAATAAATAATAATAAGTACTTTTAATTTTATTTACATCAAAAAAGTAAATATCACTTTTGATGCTCCTACTGTCTGTATGCAGTGTGAAGCTGTAAGTTTTTAGTGTTCCGTACTTCAAAAGGAAAAATGGAACCTTTATAGAATCACTTCGTTGTATGTCTGTCTGTCCGTCAAAACCCTTTTTCTCAAGAACGCGTAGAGGTATTAAGTTAAAATAATATGAAATACTCATGTCGGCAATGCCTTGGATGTGTAAAAAAATCTAGCTTCTAAGTTAACGCAGTCGTAAATATTAACTTTAAATAATATTAAGTTTTGACAATGGCGAGGGATACTTCTCGTTGAGTTATTTTTAAACTTGGCAAGAATGTCTTATAGCACAAGCAAAGGGATAAATGCGAAACTGTACATTGCAATGACATCACAGAATAATGCGATTATAAAAGCTGAAAACATATTCGGAAAAGACGGAAAAAATCTTTGACATACCTGAAAAGTCTGTACCTTGGTGTGCGATTCGCACTTGACCGGTTTTTATTTTTAAGTGACTTTTGAGATAAATAACTTTTTTCATAGCGCGGACGTAGAAATGAGTATACAGCACCTGATGGCAGTGGACACTATTGCCCATGAAAATGCGTAACCACAGGACTGCAGTCCTTCCTGAGTTCGGCTTGCGATGTGGTAAATGGAAGAGAAGGATGTGATAAGTGCCTTTACAATATCCTTCAAACTGTAACACAACGCGTTTACCACTACTGTTATCGCGCACAAATAGGTATGGCAATTGTACCTCCGGGGTCGAAACATTAAATAGACTGGAAACTTTCAGTACTCAAATAGTCGCAGCGGCTGTACCGCTACGTATTTTGGTACTAATATTGCTTAATAAATACCGAAGTGTTCCAGAAAGTTTGATAACATCTCATGAGGGATAATAAATGAAATACGACGAACTCCAAGAGCCATGTCCAAATTGTTTTGGTTGTACTTAACAAAGTTTTTTAGACTAATTCGTTACAATTACGTCTAAACTTTGGTGATAAAATTCAAGAATTCCATTTGTTATTTGGAACAAACATTTACTGAAAGTTTATTTTTACTAAGGCAAAGTAATAGGATTATTTTTAGCGAGTGCCTTCATTAAATCTTACACTTCATCCTAAATTCTAATAAAACTGATTTATTCTTGGTGCGGTGTTGTATGAAAAATAAGCGGATTACACCTAATTTATTATGATAATATTTGATTTTTTGTGGCTGAAAACAGTTGACGATCCGCGTAGCGGTTACCGTACTGGTATGACACGCAGAGTTCTGGTTTCGATTCCCGGCCAAGCAGTCATTTAAATGATGAATTCAGATATCTGTTTTGGGTTTGGGTGTGTATGTACTTTGTATATGTTCACGGTGCCCACGATGCAGAGGGTCACAGTATAGAGCTATGAGTGTAGAAAGTTACTTATTACTTAATTATTGTGTATAAGAAAAAAATACTACATATGTTCCTAAATTAAATCAAGGTTAGAGAGTTAAAATTAATTTGCATTTAGCATATCAACTTTGCAAGTCCGACTACAAAGCGTTACGTACCAAATCTGCCTTCTCTTTTTGGAAAACATCACTCTACTACAAAGCCATTGTCAAATAGAATGTTCGAGATTCTGACGGGAACTTTTGGCTAACGAAATCTTGGACGCCAACAACGTTTGTACTCACTGTTGTTAGTCTGGGCACTTTCAAATTTTCCTACATCGGATGGATTCACCGCAAACATTGCTGCCTTTTTGTCATACGTTTCGTTTGCAACTTAGCTATAAGTTAGGATGAAAAATATTTTTTTACAATGTACTCAAGCATGTAAATACTTATATATTGTTTGAATTTAATGGAAGAATCAAACGCTAATGTATTCCACTTGTTAAGTAGTCTGCTGCTGCCACTGCCGTCCTCAAACACACGTGCATTTTTGCCCTAAAGACTAAGTCGATATGCCGCCGTACTATATCCTTTAACCCAAAATGTAACAGCATTTAAAACTGCTGTCATAAGACAGAAATAACGCTTTCTACGCTCACAGCGACTAGGATTCCATGTCTCGTGGTTGCCATGAACATACAAAGACAATTACAAAACACAATTTTTAACTTCTCATTTAGACTGCCTGGTTGGGAATTGAACCCGGAACACTGCGCATCTGACCGGTAAGGTTACCGTTGTGGCACGCAGGTTATCTAGGCGGATGGCGAAATAGATGTGGCGATGAACCTTCAGGGTCGAACTTTGAAGTATTCCATCTCCTTTAACTTTTCATAAAAACCTTCAAGCTGAGCGCTTACAGCTAATCGCATTGATTGCGGATCGTTCTGATTAAAGACATTTATAAAGAAATCAGTATTATATTTTTACAATAAGAAATCCCATTAAGTGCAATATTAAAATATTGATTTCTAATTAATATTATGATATTTCACTAAATGGGATATATTATAATGTAAGCTAAGCTAAACATTAGTAAGTAAAGTGATCATACAAAAATAAACGAAAGAGTTTGAAACGAAACGAAAGGATTGTTAAAAGTAGTTTCGTTCAAGCTTTCTAACATGGATTCCCTGAAGTAAAACTTGGTACACCTGATTTAATATTATTGAATGGAAAAGGCAAATAAATCACACCCAATAATTATGATCGAAGATCGAATGTATTTTAAATTTACTTCCAAAATGTATACATAATTATTATACATAGTAGACTAATTCTCTAATTCTAATTTATGTCTGTTTTTGTCGACAACCATGCAGTCTATTTGGTGGTGAGTAGTTATTACTACCCATAGACATCTGTAACCAACAAACCCACAGATCACGAATGTCGGCCATGACGTGTTGCTACCCCAGAAGACTAGATTATAACGCCTTTTTTATGTTTGAAGAGTAGCAAACGAGTGTGTAGACCACCTGATGTTAAGTGGTCACTGCAGCCCATATGCACCCACATCTAACCTCAGAAAAATCTAAAGTTTTATTTGCGGTCGTACGTAGATGCCTTATTACTCGTGAGGACTAACATGATCGCCTCGCCATAAGTATGCCCGGCAACCGCATCTTTCCAATTGAAACAGAAATTGTTTCACGGCGGATTGTGAGGACAGCGGTGGTACTTCTCCGGACGAACTATATTTTACCACTTTCAAAACGCCTGGTTTAAGTTCATTTCCCTTCATACCCTTCAACTAGAACACGGAGCGTTTAACACTGATATAAGACACCAATAGGCGTGGCCATGGTGCCTTTAGTGTCGAACCACCAACAATCCTACCACCTTCAAAACTATTGACACTCTTATTTACTGATACTCTAATTTTCAAATCTCAAAATGCCAAGAAGAAATCGTAATTAAATTAATGTCTCCCATGCGCTCAGTGCGAATTATCAAGCGAAACGGAATCGTGACAACTCGTACATTATCACAAAAAATTGTCCGTCCATACTCGTGCAAGTCACGAGACTAATTTGCTAACAGGATACAAATAAGTGGAGACCTGTCCTTTTCTTGCTTATTGCAAAATAATATCAAGTTCTTGCAGATGTTGTTGCTTAGCAGTGACTATTGCGTTCGCGAATATTTGTACATTGTATTAATCTTTGTTTACGATGGAGAAATATAATAATAATAATAGCTCGTAGACATGTACAATCACGACTACACAAACACCCAGACCGAGAGGACAAATCGAAATATATCATTTAGATGTCTGCCTATCCAGGTATCGAACCTGGGTCTCTGCGTGACTGACTAGTATGTTTACCGCTGCGCCACGCGAGTTGTAATATGTAATAGAAGGAGCTTTTTATGCGATAGAAAGTAATAAATGCGGTCCAACGGCTGGTAAATATTCAGTATATATATTGAAGCGTGGTGAAACATACTCCACGTCTCCACAATTTGTGGGGGAAGACCCATGTCTAGCAGAAGGACATAAAAATATTACCATTTACATCTGTTACTAAATCCTGAAGGCCAGGATTCTAAAGTTTGTTACACATGTGTTACTGTCCCTTAGGACTAAGTTTGGGACTCTACATATTATTATATGCGACTTACAAAGACCTTCAAACGTTTGTTCGTTATTTTATTTATTTAGTTGAAGCGTATAGCTTTATGATTTTAAAGAGCGTAATCGATCTACAAAGTTAAGAAAAGCCGAAGTGTGGTTGGTGTTAGATGGGTGACCGCTAGTGGGATTTCATGTTTGCTCCTGTGCTTTTGAGGGCACGTTAAGTTGTCGATCATGGTTGCTATCATTGCACTGCAGTCGTTAAACCACATAGAAGGCATTACGGGCGGTTTGTAAACATTCGATATGAGTTGGAGCAGCGTGGTGGAATATGCCCCAAGGTTCCTTAACTTCTGTAAAAAAAACCCGTATCCAGCAGTAGGACATAAAATGGTTAATCATCATCATCATCATCATCAATTCATTAATTTGCTACTGAGCACGGGTCTCCTCTCACAATGATAAGGGTTAGGCCATAGTCCACTACGCTGGCCAAGTGCGGATTGGTAGACTTCACACATTTTCG
>DWKL01004939.1:0-10239 GCA_018249415.1 Phareas burnsi
CCCAATAAACTCAAGCTCGCTATCCAGCTGGCCTGCTGATCGTTGACGGTGAAAGTGGAGTGGTGCCTGGCGTCTTGCATGGACGCGATTGCAGGCGACATGTAGCCTTTGCCGAGACCCGCCGCGAAGGGTCCGAGAGACACCGCGAGAGCTGCCAGGATCTGGTGATAGACAAAGATCATTATCATCAACATCACATCATCGTTCTATTCAATTATCTTAGGTGGATATAACATGTTACATATATAATATTTACATATATTTATAGGTGGTAGAACTCTAGTCATCCGGGGAAGTACCACCGCCGCCTTCATAATCCGCCGTGAAGCGGTTTTTGCACTTCGGTTGGAAAAGTGCGACTGCCGGGGCACACTTACAGCGAGGCGACCATCTCAGTCCTCAGGACTAGAGGCGCATCTACATACGACCTCAGACAGAACTTTGGATTTATTTCAGGTAACATTTGGGTGTCCAGGGTCAGCAGTGACCAGTTAACATCAGGTGATATGCACGTTAGTTCACCATTCCTATTAAGATAATTATAATATCACACACTCACACACAAATACACTCATACACTTCAACTGTAGCAAAATTCTGCAAATGTAAAATTTTACAAATTGTAAAACTTTTGTAACTATATAATTCATATAACAAATGTTATTTGTATTGTAGCATTTTATATCAATATGTTTCAGTCAAATATATCTTGGTATAAACTTTAAAATTACACATAGGTATATACAGGTCGCTCCAGTCTGTATGCCAGCAAGATCGATCACTGTTGAGAACACCATGTGTAGCGCCCGTGTGAATGGTTTGTCAGAGATGGGACGCTATCGATATTTTTGTAAATGTATTTTTTGTCTACATGGATTTAATTTTAACTTTAAGAGAAGTAACTAGCAAGTGATATCTACCCGATGCAAAGGGGACACTGTATCCCAAAGGCAATGGCCAATTCTAAATAGAACACGAATACTGCGTCAAATCGATAAAAACTGTTCAAATATATGATGTTACTTTTTTATGTTTGAAGAGTGGCAAATGAGCGTGCAGGCCACCTGATGTTAAGTGGACACTACGGCCCATGGACACCTCCTCAAACCTCAGAAGTCCTGACCGACGTCGCATATAGATGCGTCACTACTCTATGGATTAAAATGGTTGCCTCGCTTTTAAGATGGTCGCTTCGCCGGGGACACTTACAGTGAGGCGACCATTTTAGCCCTCAGGAGTAGTGACGCATCTATGTACGATCTCAGACAGAACTTCAGTTTTGTTTAAGGTTAAATATAGGTGTCCATGGGCTGCAGTGACCACTTAACATCAGACGGCCTGCACGCTCGTTTGCTACTCGTCGAACATAAAAAAACGTCTAGCCGGGAACCACATCTCTCCAAACCGAAATACATGAATTGTTTTAAAGCGGATTTTGATAGCGGCCGTGGTACCTCCCCTGTCAAACTTTAGTTCTACTACCTATCAACTACTGATACTATTAACAAAAAACAATAACGGATCTCTCGATTTATGGTCAACCTCATATACCACTGATCTTGACAGGTCTCCAGGTAGGCTGCATGCTCATTTGCATGTTTCTATGCTATAAGAATTTACGCTTAACGTTTTAACGTTTTCTACACTAGGATTTCCTGTGTTGTCGGTACCATGGACGCATACAAAGATGAAGACGCGAACACCTAAACCCAGAACAGAAATCTAAATTCATAATTAGACGTCTCCCTGGCCGATAATCGAAACCGGATTCATCTGCGTGTCAAACTGATATGATTGATGCTACGCCACGTGGGTCAATAGTATCATCGGCCACTCATTACAGTTCCATTGCTGGGCACGGATTTTCTCTCAGAATGAAAAGCGCCACACAAACGAACTAAACACCAATATATGTAGCAACCTTTAAACCTACATGCTCATTTGCTATTCTGTGCTATAAAAACAATTGAATGGTATTTAATTAAAAAATCTATCGATAATACAACGATATGAACACAACATTAAAAGTACTGACGCACTTTATCTAAAAGCGTCCGCTAGATTGAACTGAACATTTGGGAGTGGTCAATGTCCGACACACTGCCTCATATTCCTACAACGTTATCAAACCAATTTCAGTAAACGAAACCAAACCTTAAAGTCATTATCATAAGATTCTGATAAATGCATAATATAAATAAGTTCTACCGACCCTTGGCAAACGTAATAACGCATTCAAATAGTCGAAATTGATTCATATCGTCTACATAATAAGGTCAAATGTTAGTGTATGTGTAAATTTGTTGCCACAGTTTCAAATTATATGTACAGGACTATTTTTGTTGTAACGAAACGACAAATTATACAATTTAGGGCGCGGGCATAATGACATTATAATATTATTAAGTGGAAGTTATAATGTTATTAAGTGGAAATAGATGTGATTTTCTTCTTATTTGTAGAGACTAATAATTTATTTATAATCAAAACAACACAGTTATTTTATAAGAAATAGAATGCCGCGCATATCCTACGTAGATCTACAAAGTTAACTGACGTCGAACGAGGTCGGCCGTTGGATGGGTGACCACCAGTGGCTACATTTCACGCGCTTCCGTGCTTCGAAGGACACATTAATGACGGCTCCGGTTGTTATCAATGCAGTCGTTAAACCCATTCGGAGGCCAAGTGGGCGCTTTGAAAACGGGCAATAATGGGCAATTACAACTGACCCAAGGTCTTCAGTCTAGGGCAGCCGCTGAATTGGAGGGTATGGGAAGAAACTATCGGTCACCCGGGGATACCGTGTGCCGGTCATGTAGAAAAAGGGGCCTGGTCTCCGCCGACGGTGACGCTGTGTCAGGTGTTTAGTCGGGTTGGGGTGGGGATTTCTTTTCTGGAGAGGCATTGCCCTTCGTGACCAGTAAAACGTGTCATTGTTACTTATTGTTTTTGTCGTGGAAGAATTATAGTTCCTCTTGGGAGCTACCACCGTTACGCTCACTATCCGCGGTGAAACAAGAACTGTTTTTCGGTTGGAGAGGTGTGGTTGTCGTGTAAACTTA
This sequence comes from Phareas burnsi, assembly GCA_018249415.1. Taxonomy (NCBI): domain Eukaryota; kingdom Metazoa; phylum Arthropoda; class Insecta; order Lepidoptera; family Hesperiidae; genus Phareas; species Phareas burnsi. The sequence goes on from DWKL01004939.1 coordinate 3,066, forward strand.
CAAGTTAGGCGACCATCGTAGTCTTCAGGAGTTTTGACACGTCTATATACGATCTCAGACAGGACTTTAGTTCTTTTGATGCATGTTGTCTTGCTTCTCTTTACTCTTGCTACTATTCAAATATAAAAAAATCAAAATCGCAAATGTATTGCGCTACATTGATATGTATTGCGCTGCATTGATATGTAATACGCCACATTAAAATGTAATAGACCACATTAAAATGTAATAGACCACATTAAAATGTAATACGCCACATTAAAATGTAATAGACCACATTAAAATGTAATACGCCACATTAAAATGTAATATGCCATATTAAAATGTAATACACCACACTGAAATGTAATACGCCACATTAAAATGTAGTACGCCACATTAAAATGTAGTACGCCACATTGAAATGTAATACGCCACATTAAAATGTAATACGCCACATTAAAATTTAATATGCCATATAAAAATGTAATACGCCATTTTGTTAACTTAATCAACTTTATAACAGAAAATCCTCACCTGTCTTCTGTATCCATTTCTTCCATCAGAACGCATCATCATGATTCTGGTCTCCGACGTAATGTTCGTCATTTTGGCACTCAAACACGCCTTCTCACACATATACACTGTTTTTACAAAATTCCCCTAAAACACTCCCCCTTGCCACCTATCCTTCTAACTTCGATAGAAGTAAATATTCACCTTTACTTCCAGAAGTCAATGCGCACTTATAAATTTGCCTCTATTTTAAACTGTTTCGAAAATTTTTATTATACTAATTTAACTATTCACTTATACTAACTACAACACTTGGCTCCGTATAATAAATTATTTTATTACGTCACGCTGTTCATTTTGTACTTCCGATGTGTTTATCTGTAACAAAAAGGTTGACATTACTCACATTGACCTTAAATATTGCCTAAAACTATCACATTTACAATTTTAAAACTTTATTCCCTGAAGTGTATTCATGAAAGATATATTTTTATGTGAGACGCGAATGACCGTGCAGGCCACTTGATGTTAAATAATCACTGCAGTCCATGGACTTATATCTAACCTCAAACAGGACTGAATTTCTATCTGAGGTTGTACGTGCATACGTTTATACTCCTGAGGACCTCTGAAAATGGTGCCTCGTTGTAAGTGTATTCGGCAACCACACCTCTCCATTCGAAATTCGAAAACTGCTTTATTTACGGCAGATTATGAGGGCAGCGGTGCCCCTAAACGTAGTATCATCAGGGTAAGTTGAATCTACAACGGTTAGTTGCTAAGTTCGTTAACATTTAACGTTTCGTTAACGTTCGTAATATTGTTTATATTAATAATCAATCGTGACATAATTAAATTATCTCTGAGGTGATAATTAGCAGTCGTTTTATGGGTAAATTGAAATAGTAAAATCTATACACAAATTGCTTTTTGCTTCCAAAAATAAATAAAAAAACGAATTCTTGTAAATTAAGAACACAGCAAAATATATTAAAATAAATAATGACCTTCGAACCCGTTGTTTTCGTGTGACGATGTGCGTACATATTAATATATTATTTTATTTTTTGGCTAAAGTATATAAATTATAGGTACTTATGAATTCAAAAATCTATCACACAAAGCTAAGCAAGAATACAGGGAGAAACCCACCAATACGGAAAAAACTCAGATAAGGGACACTTGTAGGTAACTTGACCTCTCGGCGTCTTTGGTCCCAAAATTTTAAATTTATATCCCGTTATCTCGAGCTTTTTATGATTTAGAGTTGAATTCCTAAGATTTTATCACACAAAAAATTATTATATAAGGTACTTGTCGCATGATCAGCGATTAATTAACGCACAAAGCGATAGAAAAATAACTAAAATATTACATTTTTCAAAAGATCGGAATTCACTGTCAGTGACATTTTTATGTAATTTAAGTCACAAACAACTTTCTATCTTTGTTTGACGAGTAGCAAACGAGCGTCCACGTAACCTGATGTTATATGGTTACTGAAGCCCACTGACACCAACATTTAACGTCCAAGAGGGGTTAAGCTCTGTCTGAGGTCATACATAGAAGTGTCACTACTTTTGAGGACTAAGATGGTTGCTTCACTTGTAAGTGCACCCAGCAACCATATCTCTCCACCTGCAATACAAGTATTGCTTCGCGGCTGATTGTGACGGCGGCGATGTTACCTCCTCGGACGAATTATAGTTCTAAAACATCCGTTTAAACGGATTCTTTTCATTTGAAGGTTGTGGTAAGAGAGAAACACTTAAATGAGGCATTTCAGCTTAGTTCTCAAAGATAGCAATCACCTGTCACTGACCTCAAATAAGACATATTGGTTATTTAAAACTTTATTATACCTTAAAAAGGGTACAAAAGATGGACTAAATTCTAAAAGCACTCCTTGCCAATCAACCTCTATGCTAAGCAGTAACATGGATGGAGATATTCAAATGTTATATAAAATATTATATAAACAAGTATGAATATATTTATTACATATACAAAATATAAAAAAAAGTCTCATAGACAACAGCCGACACCTCCAAATAAATAGGGCGAGAAGCGACCACTTTCAATTTCCAACCATTTTTTCATTAGCCTTAAAGAGTTTAAGTAACGCAAAATAACTACCCGATTTAATTTTAGTCAAATTCAGTGATTATTTTAATAATTTCCACTTCATTCGTCTGATTTGTGTTTCTGAATAATTCATGTTTTTACTTCTGATCTTTACACTATACTACAGAATATAATACTACTATATAGTATACTTCAATACTATTTGGGATTCATTACAAATATCCATGGACAGCAGTGACCACTTACCATCAGGTACTGCAGAATTATTTGCTAGTTCTATTCTTAAAAAAAAAAAAACAAAATCTTAAATGATAAATATTTTATCGTTCATCGCTTACTGACGTCGATGGAACAAATGAGTAAAGATAAAGGAGCGTAATATTATTATTAATAACTAGTCCTTTTCGTATTTGTTTACAAGTATGGGTCCATTTGTATCGATGGGTGGTCGCGAAGATAACAGTTTACATTGAATTACCGCAATACTACAGAATAATTAATAGTACTAACGAGTTTTCGAAGAATATGTGTGTATGGAGCGTTATATAGCTAATGTATTGTGATTTGAACCATTTTTTTTATATGGGAAGTGTAGAAAACAAGAGTGCAGGCCACCTGATGTTAAAGGGTCACTACAGCCATGGACACCCACATCTGACCTCAAACAGAACTGAAGTTCTATCTGAGATCGTATGTAGACGCGTCACTCCTGAGGACTAAATGGTCAATCGCTTTAAATGTACCCGATACACCTCTTCACACGAAACACCCGAATTGCATCACGGTTGATTATCGAATGCTTTCACTTATTAAACTGTCGAATAGATATGGATGCAAGACTTTATACATCTCACTGCTGCATTAAATTCAGCCGCTAGCAGTCACCCATCCAACTAGCGACCGCACGCGACGTTGCTTAACTTTGTAGATCGTCTACAATCTACACAACTTCACTAACTCAACTAGCTTCTAACTAACTCTATAAAATTAAACAATGTCACTTAACACTTATAAATAAATTAAGAACATAGAATACATTATTGTGAAATAAAACGGCTTTCTTTTCACGAAGGTCATAGAATAGGCAGGTATTTCTTAACCGCTCAGATTGGTAGATTACCATAAAGAATGAATCAAATGACCTAGCAAATTGCACTCCGAGGTCGAGGTCTTAATTTTGGATCCTGATTGAATCCGAATTATATTTGACAGTCAAAGTATAGTGTTAATCACAAAATTTGTGTGTCATCATCATCATCATCCTCAACCCATTAATGTCCCACTGCTGGGCACAGATCTTTTCTCAGAATAAAAGGGAGGAGGCCATAGTCCACCACGTTGATTAAATGCGGATCGGTAGACATCACACACCTTCGAGAACTTTACAAAGAACTGTCAGATGTGTAAGTTTCCTCACGATGTTTTTCTTCGCCATTAACTACTAAAAATTAAGGGTGCGTGCGGGAATCGAATCCCGGACACCCAGTGTGCGAAGCTTAAATCTTAACCATTAATTAGGCTATCACTGCTTTTTCTCAATATGAAACCCACAAACTATTCTCGAGCAGTGAAATTCCCATATCAACAATCAATATTTTCCAGACGATTGTTGTAATCAAATAACAAATTTTTGTTTATTTAGTACACACACACTCACAAAGCATCGATGGCTTAGTGGTTAAGAATCCGACCTCTCACGCTGGGGGTCCGGGGTTCGAATTACGCTCGCACCTCTGCCTTTTCGAAGTTATGTGCATATTACAATTTAATTATCAATTGCTTTCACAGTGAAAAAAAACATTGAGAAGAAACTTGCACTACTGAGGGTTATTTGTAAAGTTCTCGAATGTGTGTGAAGTTTACCGATGCACTTGGCCAGCATGGCGGACTATGGCTGACCCTTCTCAATCTGAGAGGAGACAGGACAGGAGGAGGACAAAAAGGGATTGATAATGACGATAACACGTAATGTCATACACAGATCTAGATCTTTAACATCACTGATGAGATGAGTCACGGGAATCCCAACTCATGTGCACTCTCTCACTCAATTAGTTAAATTTACAAAATGCGTAAAAGCTTTAGTCATACGCTTTGTAAAGATTTGTTGAATGGACTTTCCGTGATCCATTCTTGTACTACAGACACACCTATATCTGCCGCATAGCAGCGTTATTTTTTTAGTTGAGAAGAGTAATAGGCGTGATATATAGACATGAAACCGAACAACACATTTTATTACGTATGAAGAGTAGCAAACCGTAATGATGTTAAGTGGTCACTGCAGCCCATGGACACCCACATCTAATCCCAAACAGGACTGAAATCCTATTTGGGGCCCTACGCAAATGCACTACTACTCCTGAGGACTAAGATGCAATTTAGTAGTGTATCCGAAAACCATATCCATGACTGACCACTCAATATCAACCGAAACACAAAAATTGCTTCATGGCGGATTATGAGGGCGGCGGTGGTACCACCCCGGATGAACTATAGTTCTAGTTATGTTAAATTGAAAAGCAAGTTACTAATATTATTGATAATGAAGCCCTATCCAAAATTATTTGAACTAAAATATTAGTTTAAAAAAAAACTATTTACGATCTCCGTCGATGCGAGTACTATCGCAGTATATTATATCTTTGACCTAAAACACAAGGAATCCCACCCACGACACAAGAAACACAAACCATAACTCATAAATATTAATATTATAGTATATTTATCAGTTTGTAAATATTAAAAAAAAAAATTATTTTTCAAATGAAAAGTGAAATAAAAACACAAACAAACCAACCAATAAGGAATTAATCGGAATTTATAAATAATGAATCAATAAACCAATACTGAGAAGATTAAAATGTAAGTAAATAAATATACTTACTGAATATTTAATTTAATTAGAACATGGGATATTTTTTAATTAAAAAAAAAATACTTTCTATTACAGCGAACAAAAATATCCGTCAAACAGATTTAAAATTAAAAATGTTAATACTGCTACTATCATGAATCAGTACACCTCAAAAATTCGTAACATGCATAAAATCTCCAAAAATATTAAAACACATCCAAAAATAATACGCAACAATTGAACTAAATCAACCGCAGCAAATCTAATACTCAACCGTATTCAAAACAAATCACCGAACAATCGAACTAAATTCCTTCCGAATATATTTTTATAACAACATAATGAAAACGTACTCACAGTAACTAACACTTCGACTGAATACGGATAAATTTTAAAATACACCGCGCCGGACGCCCACTAGCGACGCTCAGATGAAACTGAGATGTTTGAACAATAACAATCATAACAATCAATTGTGTAGACAATGACCTAAAACAAAGGCACACGTCACCCCTTCATTAGTGAAAACATTAGTATTCGTAGTGTAACGGAAAGCAATTGAAATGGTGTAGATAAATATATTGTTTGCCTTTTAAGGTTGAAAACGGTGTTATAATTATTATTATGGTATTAGTTTATTTGTTTAATATTTAACGTGCACAACTTTTAAGTTGAAAACGTTGTTAAAATTATGGTGTTAATTAATTTGCTTAAATATTCAATGTGTAAAAAGAGCTTTTTGTATATTTAGCTGATTTTTTTTCCCCTAATTTTATGTATTATGTAGCTGTATTATCATTCGAAAAAGCTTTTTATTTTAGGCATCTTATTTCTACAATAATTTGTTTAATGTCTAATGTGAAAAACGAGCTTTGTCAATGTTTAACTGAAGCTTTATTTTTCACTCCAATATTTATGTATAATTTAGCCCAAAAAAGCTTATCCTGAGCTTGTTATCCATATAAAATAAAAAATATTAAAAATATAAAAAAAAATGGCTGTGTAAACAGTAAAAAAAGGCTGCATGATTTAATAATTCCATGTTTAATTTATACAGACACAGATGTATGGTAATAAAAAATCGTTTTTCTATTATTCAAATAAGCATTATTATGTAAGCTTATCAAATAACTAATTGTTATTACAAAGAATGAACGGGAACTTAAATATATTACATTCAGTTCGATTCCCGGCCGGGCAGCATGTAAAGGATAACTTAGATTTCATTTCTGGGTCTAAGTGTTTGTGCACCCACGACAGGGAATCCTAATGTGTGATTTTAAGCTAATATTATCGCGGAAATTATACATTTTTTATATTATGTAACGAGTACTCACGATTTGCGGCAATCCAAAAACCGCAAATCGTGAGTACTCGTTATATAATATAAAATAATCCTAATGTGGCTGAGAGTGTAGATATCGTTATAAACTTTTAATAGGTGGTAAAAAAAAATATCAAAAATGCTTTATTCATTTCAAAAAGGTTGGTATACAAGGTGGTAAAACTATAGTTCGTCGGCCGCCCTCATAATCCATCGTGAAGCAATTTTTGTGTTTCGGTTGGAGAGGTGCGGTTGCCGGACACACTTACAGCGAGACAACCATCTTAGTCCTCAGGAGTAGTGACACATCTACGATCAACCTCAGATAGAATTATAGTTTTCTTTGAGGTGAGTTGTGGGGCCTGCAGTGACCGCTTAACATTAGGTGGCATGCACGCTCGTTTGCTACTCTT
>DWKL01004940.1:0-10239 GCA_018249415.1 Phareas burnsi
TTCAATAACTATTTCCAGTAAAAATAAGTATAGCTTGATAAAAATACCATTTGTCAAAATACCATGTGTAAAAATCAAATTAACAATATTGTTCATATCCAAATATGTTCTGAATGTTTTGAATCTAAGCATATTTACAATTAGTTAAACTGTCATAGATTTTGCAGGACACTATTATGCTAACCATACTACAATCTATAAGATAACATATTCCACATTGTTATTTCACAATACATTGTATCAATGTTGAGGAATGTTTACGTAATATATCACACTGATTTAAGTAATTTAAATAACAATGTATATCCCATTAATATTTCTAATTGGTATCTTGGCAACTAGATCAGTTCAATCTACTATATACATGTATAAAATCACTAATCAATAATTTTAGTTCATTTCTACTACTATTATTTTCAGAACAGCAAACAAGTGAATTTGTATAGTCTGCTTCCATTACTCTGTTTAAACAATCGACAGATTGTCAATTTTTTTTTCATTGTGAAGAGTTAAATAAATGAACATTTAAATAATGGCAATGCATGCTAGTTGTAATTACAACTTTGTTGTGGGCATTCATTTAAATAAAAAAAAATGTACCTACTTTGGTTCTCCAGAATTTTGAATGACATAAGTGAACTGGTTTTTCTTTATTACATTCCAAGGCATATCCTCATCTATACATAATTGACCTTTAGGGCAAGGGATCCTCCTAAACAAGTCCTGCCCATAAGCATTGCACTTTGGGTGAAAGGCAGACCTATTTAAATGTTGAAACATAAACTGGCAAGCCAATTCTTTGTCCTTAATATCGCGACTTTTGTAATAATGTATGAAATGTTTCCTATCTAACACTGCAAACGTTACTGGATATTTAAACATTTCATTTGAAGTCAAATTTCCAAAAATATAACCATATGTTTCTTTTTGAAAGTGGATATCAGTCTTTTGGAAACCAAATTTCACTAGGAACTTGAAGAACTCCCGCGTCGAAAATTCACCCTCAATATGAGTTGACGACACGGCCACCACGGTAGAGCAAAATAATAGAATTATTTTCTGGTACATTTTGACGTCAATATACAGTAGCATAAAAATATAATTTCTTGAGCACTGTAGTCATTAGAGAACCATTTTTGCTATATACGTGTTTCATAAATAATAACTATCACATAAATCGGTACTTTGTTTATTGTGTATATAATTTTCAATATTATTTTGGCATAAACTGCGTAAAGCTACATAGAAACGAAACATTTTACACGACATTGACGACATGCCCTAGACACTAGACAGCTACAAGAGACAGTTCAATAAACGTCAAATTTACGTGACTAGTGTGTTAACTTACGATGTACTTATTTCAAAGAAATCAATATTCATAAATCGATTCAGTAAATTCATTAGGCTTATTTTATAATCCTTTAAATTTGACTAATTTATTTAACAAATGTCTAGATATTTGATTTCATGATTTTTTTTTATAGTACTTTAGAACATGTTAGACTTTAGAACATGCATTTGTATAGTTCTTAGGCGGTTCTACGGGAATATCGCTGTTTATATCTCATTACAATTACAGTTATGTTCTGCTCTACTTTCGTACTGAACGCACAAAGTGTTGCAGGCATAAACTTGGAACACTTCGTGCGTTCAGTACAATTCAGTTCATATATTATTATACTCTTTGATTCAGTCATAAGACCAAAACCGGGGGTATAAACCCCCGCTTTTGGTCTCTAATGTTTACGTACTAAGAAATGCTAGACTCTACAATTTTATTATAGATACTAAAATAATCTTAAAATTAAGTACTACACTGCGTGACTACCATTGAAATTATGAAAAAAATGAAATGACTTTAAAATTTAGTACTACGCTGCATGACTACCACTTGCTGATTCTCAATTTAATCGAATCGAATCTTAGGACAATGTTGTTAACGATGAATCGATGTTACTAGATGTTGTGACGTTCTACGTAAAATGTTTTATATATCACTAGGTAGTCTTAGGTATATCACTAGATATCCTGGTTAAATCGTATATAGGCTTACCATCACCTTATCTACTTATTTATTAGCATTATTTCAGTTAATGCATCACATCTATCCGTAAATTGTACTATAATACATTTAAATAAAGGTACAAGTGTGGTAGATAAAGAACGAACTAAATTTTCTATCAGTATTTATGAATGAGATAGCGAACTATATGAAATCCAAAAAAAAATAAGAAGACGTTTTGAAAATGGTGATCGCATGTCAAATCAGTATTATTTATATCAATTGAGTAATGCGAAATAGTAGATTGTAAATAAGCTTACTTATGTAGACTTTTAAACAGATTAAAATAAATTTAATTTACGTTTTGTATTAAATACATTGTAAAAACTTTGCCATAGTTACAAATGCAAGCCGATGAAAAATTATACCTCCATTTCCTTTATTCTGACTATTGAACTTTGTACAACCTAATAAACAACGATTCATATAATACGGAATTATGTTATAAAGCGTTTGCTAATACAGTTAGGATCCAATGCAGGGGGGCACATATCCTAAATATTATACTCTTTGATCCAATGTATCGGATCCAACCAAAAAAAAATCGAAAGGGATAGTAAATATTGTCAATCTCCAACATACTTTTCTACTAATGTTCATTGTTTATCTCCTTCTCTCTTACACATGATTCCGTACCTGGGACGTGCTTAATTAAAGACCACAGTCTATAATAATATTTATAGTAGGTACTAGGTAAAGACTATTAAGGCCAAAAATAATGCAAATGCAATGTAACGCCTGGTACTATTAACCAACAGCAAACGTTACTGCATATATTAAAAAAATCTCTAATTTTAGATTAGTGTATAATATTGAATGAAATCTCTGATGCGGGTGAAATTATATATCTATGTACTTAATTGATAATCCTTTTGATTATGGCCCGCAGTGGATTCAATAGTTAAATATATGGTTGTATAATTTGTTATTTTAGATGATAAAAAGTATTATAGCAACGTCGATCCAAGAGAAAATATAGAAAGCTGGATATTTTGGGTCGTACCATATATTAAAGTGAAAAAATTTTGAGGACGACTTGAATGCTACATGTTATGCTTATTAACAATTACATAAATGTATTTTTTTTATATATTTGGTGTGAACTTAATTATTACTATAAAGAATAATTGTTAACATTTTTTTACTACATGTCTGCACACAACTAGCAACATTAGTAATTAATAGATTGAGCAAGCTAGCAACACCAGTCCACATAAAAAAGGTCGAATGATATGGTTTATGACGGATGGGATGGGATACAAAGTGTTAATTGTTTAAGACCAGATATTTTCTGTGAAAAGTGCAGTTTTATAATATATTCAACGGCTTTTAATTGATTTGTTGGTGTGAATTTGAATAGTTTGCTCGTTTTCATGAATTGTTTTTTTGTTTTCCGGTTGTTGTCAGATGGATCAACTAATGCCGAGATATCGAGTGTAGATCTATTCCTTTGTGATCTCTAAATCTATATTTTTGTATCGGTGATTTACTTTTACTCATGATTTTATTGTATATAATTGGAATTAGGTGCAGTAGGCACTTTAAGTATACATTTTGCGATTTGTCGTACTAAATGAATTATTTGAACTGTAACCTCAATCAGGCGGAAGTGATTAGAATCCAACCTGACAATCTCTTAATGCCTGTTCAAATATTAAGATTATAATTGTAAGCAACTTGCACATGCGTTTTTTTATGAACTGGTTAAGTATATTTTAGAAAATAATGGTAGAAATAGGCGCTCCTCAACAATCTGCTGAAGATAATTTAGAGAAAGCTGAATGGTATTGGGGCGATATAACTCGGTAAGAAAAGTTTGTTTTTGAAAATTAATTGTTTTAAGTTTATATACTAGAGTAATCTAAAACGAATGTAAGCAATGTTTAGACTTGTCTGACATAAATGTTTCAAATCTAAAATGTTTTAAAAACAATTATTACATATACATTACAAATATATATATATATATATTTTGATCCGAATGTATAACTTCTTTTGATATTTGCATAGGAATAACAAAGGCCTTTAGTTTTAGTCTGTAACATGAGTATCTATGTTGAGTCTAGATTATGAAATAATAAATGTTAAATGTAAATAGATATGTACCAAATTTTATGTTCACTGATTTAAATACCTTAAATTTATGATCTTAGTACATAAGCATATAATGCTGTTCACTTGGTTTTATTGGGAACTTTAGTTCATATAGATAAACTAATTATAAGTACTTTTAACTGTAATTTTTTCGGTACATAAAATTATCTAATTTATGGTTAACATGAATGGCTGTAAGGCAGAAATCAATAAAGAGAGGACAAACAAAGGGTTCTATTTACATTTTAAGCAATAGTTATTAAATCTGAACTGATATTATGTTCAATATTTAAAATATAGTATAATTTAATAGAAATATAAATAATGCATGCTAGAACATTTAGTTTTTTTTTATTATTAACAATCAAATAATATACTATTAACTCCATTGAACTATGATGACCATTTGTTGCTATCCTGTTTTATATCCTAAAGCATTAAATCCTTATTGAATATTTCGTACTAATAAATTGTTTGAGAAAGAGCAAACATTTGATCATATATAGACATTAAATGGTGATTATGGTGATATTAAAATAAAATGAAATAAGTTTGACTATAAAGTTTAGAATACACATTTTCTTTTAAAACCAATTGATTGCAACTTAAATCCCACTGCTGAAAATGATTTTCAGCCCACTAATAGTTGAAGGTCTGGAGCACCGCAGGTGTTTGGATACATATTGTATAATATATTTTTGTTCCCTAAAGTCATCAAAATCATTAATAATGTGTTTACTTGTTCATTTCAGAGATGAAGCAAATGAAAAACTTCGAGATACATGTGATGGTACTTTCTTAGTGAGGAATGCTTCAAATAAAGACAATGGATATACCTTGACTGTTAGAAAAGGTGGCACCAATAAATTAATCAAAATATACAATCAAGATGGGCGATATGGATTTTTTGAACCTTTTGAATTCAACTCCATTGTTGATTTGGTTCGTTTTTACACTGAATATTCATTGGCACATTGTAACAGTAGTCTGGATATTAAGTTGATGTATCCACTTTCAAGACATCAGGAAAATGATGTTGGTGAAATGAATGATGAAACACTTGAGACACGATATAAGGAAATTCATAAAGAATTTGTACTGAAGACTAGAGATTATGATGAACGTTCATATAGGTATATGAGGCTACGAGAGGAAGTTAAGAGTAAGAGACAAGCCTTAGATGCCTTCAAAGAGACTGTTAAAGTTTGTGAGGAACATCTGAAGCTTCAAGAAAAAATGCTATGTAATGAAGCTCAGCCACATGAAAGAAATGATCTTATTGAAAATAACAGGCAGCTTATACTAAGAGTAAATAGTATAAAACAAGCCAGAACGCAATTGCACATGTTATTAAAAGAAACTGTTGACTCTAATTTACTATTAGAGAGAGAGATTACTAAATTAAAATCGGAAATTATTAATCTCTACAAAGTTAAAGATTGTTACAAAGTGTAAGTATCCATAATATCAATTATATGTGATTATCTATTTTTTTTCAAAATCTTAAAGTCTTTATATATCACCTTCAAGGACAATTTTTTAAAACAGTTTTATTCATTTTATATATATTGATTCTAACTAGTCCTCAGAGTAACAGGACATCACTAATATTTGGGCCTGGACTAGGGTAGATGTGGGCATTGGTTAGGAATTTGCTGTAATACATTTGGTCATTAGTGGTTAAAAAAATAACATATACTATGTAAAATATATTTTATATAATATGAATCTTACTTTTTAAACATTTGTGTACAATTATGCATTATGAAATGGGTATGAATGCAAGAGTTATTGATTGCGAGCCTGGATTACGAACATGGATTTATGAATGTTGTGATCAATAACCTTCATTATAAAAAAATATTTGTTTTTGTAATAAATTATGTTTTTTTTTGTGCCAAAATTTTTATATATTTTAGCTTAATCTATAAATACATTGTTTGCTAAAATATTACTATCTAATTAAATCAGTTTTATTTATACCGGTATATCTTATAAATGTGTCAAAAATTATAAATCCTACATCTGTTACTGTACAAGTGTTGAACTGTATTATTTTTATTATCATAATAATAAAGCATTTTTCTACTTCTCTGGTAGGTGGTTACAGAGACGGGGCAAAAGTGAAGAATATTTACAAGCTTTAGAAGACGACAATATTCATAAACTTGAAGAACTGTATGCACATCAGGAAATGATCTCTTGGAAGGTGGATTGTACTCGTGAAATGGCTGAGAAAATTCTAGAAGGAAAACCTCAGGGCACCTTTTTAATAAGACCGAATTCCACTGGGCAATTGGCATTGTCAATATGTTGTAACAACATTGTATACCATTGTATTATCTTTAAGACTGAGAGAGGTTATGGATTTGCTGAACCTTATAATATTTATAAGTAAGTAGTAATTTATTTACTCATATGATACGTGACCTTATCCCTTTATAAGCACAGAAATCAATCTTAGCTTGCTAGGGCAATATTTTTTTATCATGGGGCAGACCGATTCCAGAGACTTACATATTGATATTAGCTGTCTAAATAATTACACTTGTGCACTTGCAGATATGGTTATTGAACAAATATGTTCTATTTGTTATGCTGACTATTGTGTTAAGGATAACTTCATAAATTTCCTGTAAATCATTTTATTATGACCTTGAGTTACTTCTAACATTAATAGCATAATAAATGGAATTTTTATGTCTCATGTCCTTAATATAGAATGAGCATATCTGATTTATACCTTAGCTTAATAATAATTCTGACTTACTTATCAAAGGTAGCACTGTACCTGTAATTGACTCTAGTGAGGATCCCTATCTTATCAGGTATTGGTCACAGAAGGGCATTATAGGGGAACTATATGTTATAAAATCATAGTCCTACTAAGTAATTCCATTCCATTTTTGTGTGAAATAGCCTTTTTCACTAAATGAATTTGTGATTCATCATTCAAAGATGTTATTGTAGCCTAAAAAAATTGAATTTAAATTCAATTTAGTTGTTCAATATAACATTATAATCATGTAAGATATTAAACATTGTAAGTTAATTTGAGCATTATAGATGATAAAGTTATGACATGAAATTCCTCAATCTTTAAAACTAAACATGTTTTGAAAAAATATGATTCAAGGCTTATTATGCATGTTATATAATTTGTGATGGGCTGTTTAACTGTTTTTTTAAGTCTAAACATAAAAGTCAGTTCCAGTCTGAGATGAAATTTAAGATAAAGCTAAATAGGAGTTAGGGATGACAGTTTGCTTCATCTAAGATTTAACAACTTTCTCAAGCTCATTATTATATCGTTGTTGGGTTCCCTTGATTTCACACTGTTCATTCTGCCAGACTAGTTAAAAACTCTTAGTAAAATGTTTCTGTGACTGAAACAATGATTCTGCTACTCTTTATAATACCCTTTGTTCGGGATTATCCCTATTTAGTCATTCATTATGCAAATCGTTTTAGTGATATCTCGTCCAAGTTTACCCTCAAACAACATTTGTATTTTTCAAACAATATTTGTAAAACTATCTAATCTACATGGTACTGTTTTTTGTTCACAAATTTAAAACACTATTATCAAGGTTATAAAATAAAAATTTACAATAACATTATTTGTTTCAGAACTCTTAACGAGCTTGTTTTACATTATGCTGTAAACTCATTAGAAGAGCATAATGACCAGCTTAGGACAGCACTTAAATATCCCGTTTATGCACACTTGGTTAAACGGCCTGAAAAGAAGCAACAAGATACAGTGCACCAAGAAACACAGCACCCACAAGACTCTTCCCAGTTAGAATCACAACTTCAATCTCATCAGCGTAGGCAACGGAAACGACAGCAGCAGTTGCCGTAATATCTTATAACAGTTTTGGGGTTCAATTCTTTTCCTAGTCATTTTGTGAATAAAACGACTAGTGATTTTGTTTATTGGTTGATGTGGTGCGGTTCTGTGATTGTTGACAGACAGAAGGCCATTCACAATAACAAAGATTCTAAATTTGTGGCTAAGGACAGACAACACTAGTAGTGCTAAGCGATTTATGCAATGTGATTGCAAAATTATTGTACTAAGTTTCACATTAAGTGCTTGCAAATGAGTATTTTTTTGTGTTTTCTGTAACATTGTGATATCTTCAAATAATATTGATTCAACACCTGATACATCCATGTGTAAAATATGTTTTGTTATACATTTTTATGCTGATATTAATCAATATAATATTTTATTACACACATTGAAAAAAAATAACAAACACGACAGTAATACAGTAAGTCATGTGTTGTATATTTAGCTTATAGTATCTGTATTAAGTTGGGTAAGTTGTGTGTACAAAAATTAATCTGGATTTTTTATGTATATACATATATATTATATTTTATACCTAAATGTTTTGCAAAAAAGGTCAAATTATTTAATTTGCATACATATGTTTTGCAGAACAGAAGAAGCAATTGTATTGCATTTTATTATGTATAGAAGGAACCTTATTTATAAAGAGAGGGTAGTCTAAAGCTATGTGTAGATGGTGCCTTTAATGTAGGTTCCAATCTTGGCTATTGAAAGTACGACATATTGAGAGTGAATCGGCAGCCGTCATTATTGTTTGCGATTTTCATAATCTGTATCTTCAAAATTATGGCTTTAATTTCTGATTTACAAGGAAATATTATCTTAATTTAAATTGCGTCCATATAAATGTTATCAATTCTGAATAATGGGTTATATGCAAAGTATCAAAATGATTATGTAAAAATAATTCAAGTTGTGGAATTTATATTTAGAATTTGAGTTATGATAATAAAATATTATGGACACTTAATCATACTTCAACATTAGTTAATAGATATATTAACATCTATTACGACAAAGTGACAATCTCTAAAGTAAAAAAAAAATATTAAAAATAATGGAAAGGCCAAATTTTATTGATTGGATCATGTATGTTATTATAGAGTATCATTATTTTTAATGATATTAATAATTAACTATGAGAATAATATGTTTTCATTGCTAAAATCAACTACTCTACACATAGCATCAATCGCATCGTTTGATAATTTTTTGTTGGTCTTGGTGTTTTTAAAACGAGGAAAACAGTTATTGCAAATATTTTGATATCTCAGACACAACACTACTGCATTAACATAATAAAAATTTACAACTTTATTTATATATTTTTTGTTTATCATGCATCAGAGTGGCGTCTTTAACAGGATAAAAGTTCAGGACACATTCATAAAATTTGAAGCCTTTGTGGTAATTAAATTATGTTAGAAAAACAGCCCGTTAATTAAGTTTTGTACTAATGAATAAAATATACTCAATTACTCTGATTATTAGTTTTTATCAGCTTGTAAGCCAGTTGCTAGAAGTATTCATGCTCAGCTGTGGAACACAAAAAGAGTTATTTTAATTCGGTCTTAATTAGGCTTTCAAGAACAGTAATTTTTTTTATGCATTGTTTACCAAACTAGGCGTTACTCTGTATCTTGTTATACAAGTTAATGCCTAGTTAAAGATAATAATTTGTGAAGTCTACTTATTTAAAGTGGCATGGCCGCTATAGGGCCTATTAATTATGTAATAAAAGTAATGTAATATTATTACGTACTGGTCCTTTACAGTGACAAGGTCGGTCTAATGAAAAATTGTAATGTCCCAAAGCTATTATGTACATTTTATTTCCATTTTCTATACTTACTACTTTCCTATATGATTTCAAGGTCACAAAAAATATTTAGTGGCTTTGCGTTCTGTTCTTTCATCTGTAATAAAATGAACTATATATAATTAAAATATTGGGATTATGATAATTATGCAATCAAGTGAATTAGTTAGCTTCTACTGTTTTATAAATTATAATCATTGCCATAAAGATAAATTGAACAATATGTTCAGTCAATGTTTCAGTCAGTCTACTTAATTTGAATTTATATATAGTTTAATATTCAACGAAACAACGCTTCTGATCTAAACAACAGCTAATTAACTATAGTTAAATCAAATTCAACTACAGATGAAAAAACGGGAGCTTAAAATGTTATATTATTTTATTTATTTAGATAAA